>JAQGBT010003893.1:0-18151 GCA_034698585.1 Disparrhopalites patrizii | reverse complement strand
GAAGAAAGAGCAAATGGAGAAATAAATGGAGAAATAAAGGAAGAAAGAGCAAATGGAGAAATAAATGGAGAAATAAATGGAGAAATAAAAGAAGAAAGAGCAAATGGAGAAATAAATGCAGAAATAAAGGAAGAAAGAGCAAAAAGAAAGAAAAAAAAGTAAGAGAGAAATATGAAGAATAAAGGAAGAAAGAGCAAAAAGAAAGAAAAAAAAGTAAGAGAGAAATATGAAGAATAAAGGAAGAAAGAGCAAAAAGAAAGAAAAAAGAGAAAGAGAGAAATATGAAGAATAAACGGAGAAATAGATCGAGAGAGAAGGGAAGAGGACACAGGCAAAATCCACGGGGAAAGACAGGATTTTATCAAGTGTCGTTCATCCCTCTTGCACCTTCATGCCCATCCACAGTTATCTAAACACCTAAAGAAGGATTTAGCCTCCCAAGTAGCGACCTTTCCAACGTCTCCTAAAACCTGACAAAACGATCATATGTGAATGTCGCGATTAGCAAACAAACAAAAAATGAATAAATAAGGAAGGAAAGAGGAGCAACGTGACACCAAAGGAAAAACAAAGACCAAATAGAATAAAATGTCCTCATCCCACCTTCCTCACAATGAGGGAAGGTGCAAAGAACTCCTCAACAATGCTCTCTCTCTCCGTCTCCGACTGTCTATCTATCACTGTTGTGAACTCGTAATAAAAGAAGCTTTAAAAATGCTTTTCAAGAAGCTTTCCTCCTTCTCCACGGTGGTCAGTATTAATTGCAATAAAACAAAAATATAAAGCCCACAATGAGAGCCGATTCAATCCTAACCGCTTCAGCCTCCTTTTATCTCTTTCTCTCTCTCTCATTCTCTCTCTCCTTTTCTCTCTTTCTCTCTCTCTCCTTTTCTCTCTGTCTCTCTCTCTTTCTCTCTCTCATTCTGCCTTTCTTTCTCTCTCTCATTCTCTCTTTCTTTCTCTCGCTCAATCTCTCTTTCATTCTCTCTCTCATTCTCTCTCTTTCTCTTGAATTTCTAGCCCATCTCTCGCTCTGCCACAGGCCCTATTTTTCCTCCTTTAATTACTCCCCACAAAAATTACAAAAATCGCCCCAAGCAAAAACCACAACAATCTCAAGTGACAAGTAAAGTCCCATAAATTCCGTCAATTTACGAGGACGCGGAATCACGACTTTTTTTTTTTGCATTTCCAAAGCCATCAAAACTCTCAACCCAGAATTCCACGCATGCTCCTAACTTTTTCCTCGGTAATTAATGCCTCTTTAAGTCTCTTTCTCTCCTACTTTTCCTCCGTTTTTTTCCCAGAAAAAAAGTTAATTTTTGCAAGATAAAAAAAAACGTAGACAGAACCATTTAAGGGATGAAAATTTGTAAAACCAGCGGGAAAATCCGTGTTTGGATATTAATAATTGATTAAAAGAATGCCACCATGACACTGCGGGGGAGACAAAGTAAAGACAAGAGATTGATGGAGAAAGCTTTTGTCTCAAGGTCTCTGCTGGGAGAAAGTGCTTTATGGGGAGAAAAAATGAGTAAGAATGGATCTCCGCCCAAAAAACGTGACAAATTCTTCTTGGAAAAGCTTGGAGAAAGTTTTTTTTTCTTGCAACAATCCCTCTTTTGCCGGAGAAAATTAATACAGAGACAGACAATGTTTTACAGGCGTAATCCCGACTGATGTCACATCTCTTTAGAGCTCCTCTTGTCTGGCGCAAAAAGATCCTTTTGGAAATGTCATCCTTATGCTTATCATGGCCAGTATTGATCATATCAATTTTTATCCCGTACACAAAGGTGAGAGCATGATTTTGCCAAAATGATTGTTGTGTGAGGAGGGACATGAAAAAAAATGCACTCCAACGCTTTTTATTATTAAGCTCCTCAAAGGTCACAATAACACGCTTCTCCCTTCATATTTCTCCTTGATCTCCTCTTTTGCAATGTCTCTTTATTTTTCAAAAAAAAAACATTTTCCCCATCCGACGCCCCCTTTTAGACGAAACTCGACACGTGTTTCATTTTACTAAAAGGACAATCACGATTGACACTTCTCCAGCCATTTTTTTTTATCTGTCTCCATAATGCGCTGGTGAAGGTTACGGAAAGGAAAAAATTATTATACAACCCTTTTTTTTTTGTTAATTGGCCATCCTTTACCATAATAGTGATGAGAAAAAATGTGAGGACTATCATATTTGTATTTGGAAAATCACTGGAGTCTTATTGCGATTATTGACGTAATTTAAAAGCTTCTTAGTTGCTTTTTTTTCGTCTGATATCTGCGTCTTGGGCAAAAAATGGGGAGGAAAATAGGCGTGTGCTTGGCACCATACAAAAGGGTTGAGGAGAAGGGGAAAAAATTAAATTGTGTAAGGAATACTAAATGGAGAATAATGGACGCCTTGGACCGTGTCCTTTTATGTGATTTTCTGATTCATTCCTAATAATAACGAGCTGACTATGCCTGAGCAAACACCTTTTTTTAATATTATTTTTTGTCATTTATTTCCCCTTTATTTGCATGTGCATATTAATGTATGAGTAAATGCAAAGATTTAAGTTTAGGTGCAGCTAAAATATTAATATTCCCCGTTTTAATACGAAAAAATTGACACTATTACGGAATAATGACAAAATCTAGGAATAGCAAGTCTCAGCAATTTTATTTTTTAAATATTAGCCGGTGTTAATGCTTTACAAAATATTACTAGCCTTATTTCGGTGCATGATGCGAGATTTGTCCAATTCTTTTACAGAAGAATTCTCATTCATTTAATTCGTGCGATAAGGAGATGTTTGTTACGTAATTTGTCACTTATTTAACTGACGATTTCGCAATACAGACGCTAGGATTTTTTTTTTCAGAAGGAGATAAACGTCGTTTGTTTAATGATCTCCACCGGAAAACCACCGGCCATACAAAATTGTAGGAGTGCAGAAAAACTGAAGAGGTAATCATAATGAAAAATGGAGGAGCTCTCTCTCTCTCTCTCTCTCTCTCTCCACACAAAAAAAAGGTGTTATTACACAAACAACGTCGTTGAAAAATCATTCATCCTAGTCGCCTTGTCCTCCTCTTCACGGCACCCACTTCAGCAAAGTAAAAGTATAATCTCCATCTAAACATCATTCTGTCACAGCTCCTTATCCAAGGGAGAAGATTACACAGAAAAAACGGGGAGATTTACTCATTCTAAAAAAACAAGGCGGAAAGGGGTAAGAATAAGAAAGAGGGAAAGAAGAAAGCTGGAATCAAATTAAAGAAAATCAGAAAATGGTGGGGAAGCGAGATGGAAAAAAATAGGAAGAGAGGATAAAATTCAGAGAGAAAAAGCAAGAGAAGACGAGAAAATTCAAGGAAAGCGAAAAGGCAAGAGAAAAGAAAAGAGAAAGACCAGAAAATTCAAAGAGGGGGAAAAATCGAGAGAAGAAAAAAGATGAAGACGAGAAAATCAAAGATAGAAAAAAAAGCAAGAGAAGAGAAAAGAAAAGATATAGAAATAAAAAAGCAAGAGAAGAGAAGAGAAAAGAAAAGAGAAAGAAAAAGAAAAAAGCAAGAGAAGAGAAGAGAAAAGAGAAATAGAAAGAAAAAAGCAAGAGAAGAGAAAAGAAAAGAGACATAGAAATAAAAAAGCAAGAAAAGAGAAATAGAAAGGAAACAGCAAGAGAAAATAAAAGAGAAATACTAGAAAGAGACCAGACAATTCAAAGAGAGAAAAAGCAAGAAAAGAGAAAGAGACCAGAAAATTCAAAGAGAGAAAAAGCAAGAAAAGAGAAAGAGCCCAGAAAATTCAAAGAGAGAAAAAGCAAGAAAAGAGAAAGAGACCAGAAAATTGAAAGAGAGAAAAAGCAAGAAAAGAGAAAGAGACGTGAAAAAAGCAAAGAGAAAAGAAAAGAGAAAGAGGCGTGAAGAAAGCAAAAAGAAAGAGAAAAGAAAAGAGAAAGAGGCGTGAAAAAAGCAAAAAGCAAAGAGAAAAGAAAAGAGAAAGAGGCGTAAAAAAAGCAAAAAGAAAGAGACGTGAAAAAAGCAAAGAGGAAAGAGAAGAGAAAAAATAAATAATGAAAAAGCGAGAAGACATAAAAGGACAAGAGAAAATAGAAAAATGTAGAATATATGAAAGAGAAAATAAAGGGAAAATTCGAAGAGAAAAGGAGAGGAAAGAAAAAAGGGAGACGGGTACAAAAAGAAACAAGAAAAATACAAGAGAAAAAATACGAGAAAAATAGATGAGAAAACAAGAAAAAAACCGTATCCATTAAGGCACGCCGTCTACTATTGCATATGGCCATTATTGGCAACTGGCAACAAGAGAAACCTCGATTCCATTAGCCATTATCTTGCGATCATCATCACAGGCATCATCATCTCTCCCTTGCTCTCCTTCTCTTCTCTCTCATCTCATTCATTCTTCCACCTCCTCCTCCCCTCCTCTCAAAGGAAAAAATATATCCCAAACCACGATTACGGACAACCAGTCGAAGGATAGAGATTACAATTTTTTCCGTGTGTGAAGGGTTAAAAAAAAGGCTTATTTCCAAGTTGTATGGAAGAAGAGAAAAATCAATGCAGGCATAGGATACATTGACGGGAGGATAATGGTGCTTGGCATTTTTTTTAAAGCAAAGCAAAGGCGAGGAGTACGAAAAAAAAAAAGGAAAACTGCGGCATCCCTTAATGGTCTTATGTGAACAAACATCAAAAAATCTTAATGTCTTCTCAGTGTCTTGCGTACTCCTTTAAAAAATGGACACTTTGCATAATTTTTTTACGTGTTCACTGGCTCTCCTCAATGGAGGGGGCGAAAGGGAATAAATCCATTATTATTACTGAACGGCAGCCGTGGTGGGATTTAAAAGGAGAAAAAAACATTTGGGAGAGAGGGAAGAAATTTGAAAAATAACCTCATATTTTCCAATCATTTCCCCCCGAGGCGGTATACATATTTAGTATGCAAAAACATCGATGCAGGTGCGTATATGCTAACGCAATTCATTCCAAGAAAAATCGGCCACAGGACAGCAAACGGTCTTTTTTTCCTCTGTAATAATCTCCTGGCGATTTGTTTACCGCTTTTTCAATAGCCAATTTTCTAGGCCACAAATTCAATAATGATTGCGGCACTGCACACAAATGTCATTATTGGTTTTTACGGAATTCTTATATCCCCTTTTTTGCTGATTAAAAAAGATTCTCTGAATAACAAATTCTACTGTTACAAAATCCTACGAACACCATTACAACACGCATTGCGCACAACCTGTAAAAAATTTGTCATTGAAAATTCAAATGGACTTTGCGTTATTGCGTATCTGCGAATAACTACCAAAAAAGAAAAAAAAATAGATTGGGTCATTGGCAGAAAAATTATCGACAATGAGGTTATTTTTGAGGCAAAACAGTCATAGAGCAAAATTCGTGGGGCTTTTTGACGGATAAAAAAGTTATGTAGTAATTTAATCTAGAGGAAAGTAGAGTATCGCGAAATCCTTTGACTAGCAAAGTAAAGGAGAGTAAAGTAGCGCCAAGTTGGAATGGACGTCAATGGTAATCAGTAGTATGCACTTCAGCCGGACAAAAAAGCCATAGAGTAATCGTCGCTTTGTACAAAAAAAAATCCTTATATTAATAGGCGCTTTGAACAGACAGAAAAGCCTTAGTGCAAGAGGCGCTGTGAGCAGGCAAAAAAGTCATAGAGTAAAAGGCGCTTTTAAACGACAAATAAGGCATAGAGTAAAAGGCGCTTTGAACAGACAAATAACGCATGGAGTAAAAGGCGCTTTGAACAGACAAATAAGTCATAGAGTAAAAGGCGCTTATTTGACAGACAAATAAGTCATAGAGTAAAAGGCGCTTTGCACAGACAAATAAGTCATAGAGTAAAAGGCGCTTTGAACAGACAAATAACGCATGGAGTAAAACGCGCTTTGAACAGACAAATAAGTCATAGAGTAAAAGGCTCTTTGAACAGGCAAAAAAAGTCATAGAGTAAAAGGCGCTTTGAACAGGCAAAAAAGTCATAGAGTAAAAGGCACTTTATAAACGGGCTTTGGATCAGGCTCAAAATGAATGTCATTGGCTATCATTTTAAACAAATCCGATAATTTTTCTGGTGACTGATAAGCCACAGAGTAAAAACTAATTTTTCCAAATTTCCCGCCATAAAACAAAAATCGCCCCAGGACATTCAAAACTGCAGTGGTATTTTTCCTTTACTAAATTCTAACTACTATTTTCGCCCATTCACGGCCATTGGGCCAATCATATAATTTACTGTATTGTATATAGTCAAAGAGAGAGAGAGAGAGCCACTTAATGAAATAACCCCTCCGTAATTCTCGGAATTACACAATAAAATGCCAAAAAAAAACTACACCCATTTAATTCAACAGTTATTACATGGATTTGAATGGGACCATATTATTATTCCATGTATAGGCGTAATTACTTGAACTACTCATGCTGACTCATTCCTCTTCCTCCTCCCTTGAGTCTGGATTTAAAAATTCCTTTTTCGAAATAATAAAATAAAATATGTATAGCGTCACCCCCTATCTTTCTTATTACACTGGCAATTTATCTCGTGAAACCCCTTTGATCCCATATCATATGCATTCTCACGTGTTTTTCCCCCTGACCTGACAGCCATGATCAAAATATTCTTCCGCCCACCCCAGCCAAATCAATGTCCAGGCAATTTACCTTTGTATCTTCCAATCACTCTCTCTCTCTCCCTCTCTCTCTCTCTCTATTTTATTTCTCTCTCTCTCCTCTCTTTCGCTTTTTCTCTCTCTCTCTCTCTCGTTGGATCTTTTTCTCTCTCTCTCTCGTTGGATCTTTTTCTCTCTCTCTCTCGTTCGATCTTTTTCTCTCTCTCTCGATCTTTCTCTATCTTTTTCTTACTCTTTTTGCTGTCTCTCTTTTTCTCTCTCTCACTCACTTTCTAGCTATCGCTGTCTCTCCCGCATCCACCTGATTATACAGAAGAGTCAAATAGAAACCACACCATGCAATTCTGCGTCTCCCTCCCCAACGAAATGCACTGCACCAAAAGGTGAAGGTTATGCAGGCGGGATTGGTTCGAAAAAAAAATTACGCCGTACATTTTTTTTTACTACCGCTGCACTCCTTTAGAAAAGCAATTGCCATAAATGTAAAACATTGGAGCTCATTCCTGCCAGCATCGGGGAAAGATCTCCTACAGATGCAAGAGCATCTTGTATTATTTAGAGTAAGACAGTGAGAGAGAGAGAGAGAGAGACAACACATGGCTTTACATATACAATCTCCAGCTTTAAATGTCTTCGCTTTTTCTCTCTCGCATTCTCCCTCTCTCTGTCTCCAACGCCTGTCTTCGCTTCCCCTATTGTTCTCCTCCTACTAATCATTGTCTTGCGAAGCTATCCACACAACAAAAACGCCACATAAGAGTGAAAGAGTGAAATGGAGGGAGAGAGAGAGAGAGAGAGAGAGAGAGAGAGAGAAAGAAGGGGGAAAAAGTGAGCTGCAAACGACATTTGTAAGTACTATACACGGTGTAATCATGAGACTTTAGCATGGCTTTTATGGAAGGTATTAAATACAGAGGGGACCATTGGTATTGGAGGAGCCATGAGGCGAAAGAGAGAGAGAGAGAGACAGTTTGTTAGTTGGTTGAACTTTGGAGGAGAATGATGCCCACGCAGAATTAACCCTCGTGTTTGTCTTGTCTCATTCATTTTCGTATATGTGAGAGCTTTTGGCATCGTGGATGTACTTGGAGGAATGTATGAAGTACAAGGGAAAAGACGACAGACTTGGCTATTTTATTCCTTCTAATTACTCCGGCTCATTTACAAGGAGAAACTTTGCAGTCGGAGGCGGAGGAGGGAATCTGAGACTAATAAATCCCTGGAGGGTGAGGGATACAGAAGAAAAGAGGAGCTGGGACAGGGACAGAAAAAATAGACAGGCAGAAAGACAGAGAAAAAACAGAACAAATGGGGAGGAAAATACAGCAGAGAGAAAGAGTTCACAAATCTAGACAGAGAGAAAGAGCGAGAATACTATAGACAGAGAGAAAGAGCGAGAAAAAACAGCGAAAGAGGAAATCAAACAGAGAGAAAGAGAAAAACAGAGAAAGAGGAAATAGAGAAAACAGAGGGAAAGAGAAAAACAGAAAGAAAAGGAGAAAACAGAGGGAAAGGGAAAACAGAGAGAAAAGGAAAAAACAGAGAGAAAAGGAGAAAACAGAGAGAAAATGAGAAAACAGAGGGAAAGAGAAAAACAGAGAGAAAATGAGAAAACAGAGGGAAAGGGAAAACAGAGAGAAAAGGAGAAAACAGAGGGAAAGAGAAAAACAGAGAGAAAAGGAGAAAACAGAGGGAAAGAGAAAAACAGAGAGAAAAGGAGAAAACAGAGGGAAAAAGAAAAACAGAGAGGAGAGAGATTATTTTTCCGTGCCATAAAAATTGAAAAAAAAATCATCAAAATCACATTTTAAAACGTTAGTCTCCGATTGCACCTTTCTGCGGTTGTTGAATGGCAATAGCGATTTTTTTTAAATCACTGGAGAGACACGACTGTACAGCATATTATGACTAATTAACCCTTTCCTCCCATGTCCGTATTACATCACAAGCCCATAAAGATGGAATAAATCTGAGTAAATAGGGGAGTGAATGGGTTTTCAAAATGTTTGTAGTCTACAATGTTACGTATACAAATGTATGTATGTACATATATGTATGTCTTGGAAGGAAATGGAGAATGTTACGTATCCATAATGGATGTATTGAGAGTTGTGACAGAAGACGAGTAACTACTTTTATTACCTGGTCACATTATTACTTTTAGGACACACACAGCACCACACGACGACATTAAAAACTCATTGACTTTCAAAGGAGGAGGTGGGGGAGCTCTTTTGGTATTTCTTTCCATTTTATATCTTGTATAGATATTATAGCTATACTAGACAACATTTTTCTTCAAAACTGAAGCGGCCTCTCCCTCTTGAGATTCTGGATGTTATATGACTGTCTGAAGGTGATTTTTGTCTCTCCTTTTCTTCGTGTATTTTTCTCTTTCTTTTCCCTTTTTCTCCCTTCATTTTCTTCCGACTTGCCCTTTCTCCCCGTTCATTGCCACACGGCGGGGAAGTTGTTGGACTTTATTGTTATTATTATTATTCCCTCATCAACATTAAAAGCGTCTTTAGGGGGACATAAATTAAATATTAGCTCGTGACTAACGATCAACCCATACAGCCCGCTCTCAACTCCTTTTCGAGGAGCAAAGTAAGAAGGAGGAATTCATGCCTTCTTCCCTGGACTTCTTTTTAATTATGGCTGGAGAGAATTTGGAAAGAACAAAAAGAGAATAGGTACACGTAAAAAGGAGAAGAAATGCAAAAAAAAGAAAGATAAATATTAGAAAGGAAAAAAAAGGAGAAATATTAGAAAGGGAAAAAAGAAAGAGAAATATTAGAAAGGCAAAATAGAGAAGAAAGTCCAGAGAAAGAGCTAAAAAGAGAGAAGAAAGTCCAGAGAAAGGCATAAAAGAGAATAAAGTCCAGAGAAAGAGCTAAAAAGAGAGAAGAAAGTCCAGAGAAAGAACTAAAAAGAGAAAAAAGAAATTCCAGAGATAGGCAAAAAAGAGAGAGTAATGTCCAGAGAAATTGCTAAAAAGAGAAAATAAAGTCCAGAGAAAGGCAAGAAAGAGAGAATAAAGTCCAGAGAAAGGCAAAAATAAGAGAAAAAAGTCCAGAGAAAGAGCTAAAAAGAGAGAAGAAAGGAAATCGTCTCCCATCGGAAGCATTTTCAACGCTCTGACAAAAGTGACAAAATATTTGCTTGTCCTCACCTCCTTTTTTCTATTGTCACTCAACCCTTGGAGCATACAAAAATAATTCATTCATTTTACGACATAATATTTTTTTAATGATTCCATAAACAAAATAATGAGATTCCGCGATTTTACCCCAATCTAAATGGAAGATATCGTCACCAACATAACATACAGACTCTCACTCTCAAAATCCGCCCCTAAAGACATTCACAAAAAGGAAAGTCCAAAGGGAATATGAGACGGTCCACGATAAATAAAGGCAAGTGCCAAATTGTGTATAATAAAGGAACAAATTAAATTATTACCCATTCCTTTATTGTGCTCCCTTTGGCAAGAAGACCAATAAAAACTTATATAGATCCCTTCATAAATATAGGGTGAAGAGTAATAAAAATCCCAAATTTAGTCCAAGATTTCATAATCATGATGGCGGAGGAGACATCACAACAATGGCAGTTTTCTCTTTTTATTTAGCGCCTTAAGGCAACTCTTCCGTATTGTTTTTTTTTTTTTGGCAGCTTGCACCACCATATTAAACTATACAAGGGAATGATAGAGATCCCAACAAATTCCTGTCACAAAGCCATTGTTTACCCATTTATCACTGAGCCAACAGCCATTCAGGTGGAATTCAACTCTACAAAACATTCACAGACAAACGCAGAGCAAAACTCATCAGCAAAAATCTCATCTTTTTCCCATCTGTCATTATTGAGCAAAAAAACACCCGGAGACGTGCGTAATACACAAACTATAAACAGATTAAATATTAGGAAATACGTAATTGCAAGAAAAGATGGGAGATAACACACACTCCCAATCCATAATGCAATTTCAAGTATTTCAGCGAGGCTGGAAAAAAAAACTGTAAATTAATTACAAGCGGGCTCCTGCATGTACCATGAATTATAATCTCTTTAAATATTCGTATGCCATTCCAAATGACCAGCACAAATTACGACGGACTTCAATCATCCTCGAGATAATCCCATTTGAAAGGGTATGGAAGAGAAGGAGAGAATCATATCATCTTTCAAACATTGGCGGCATATTCAAAGCAAGAATAGAAATTAGGTTTTAAGGGGAAAACGGGAGAAAAAAACAGAAAATACACAGGATTTTAATGAGCACTAATGGGGTAAGGGGAAATGGACAAGTGCCGGTGCATCAAAAACAGACGGAAAAGATACTAGACGACAGACGAAAAGAAGAAACAGAAAGATAAATAATGGAACCGACAGATGAAAAGAAGAAACAGAAAGATAAATAATGGAACCGACAGATGAAAAGAAGAAACAGAAAGATAAATAATGGAACCGACAGATGAAAAGAAGAAAAAGAGACGTAAAGGATGGAAGAGAGAGAGACGAGAAAAAGAATAGGAGAAATAGAGAATGGAAGAGAAAGAAGCAAAGAAGAAAAAGAGACATCAAGAAAGGAAGAGAGAGACGAAAGGAAAAAAGGAGACATAAGGAATGGAAGAGGGATAGAGAGACGAAAAGAAAAAGGAGACATAAAGAGTGGAAGAGGGAGAGAGAGATGAAAAGAAAAAAGGAGACAAAGAATGGAAGAAGGAGAGAGAGACGAAAAGAAAAAGGAGACATAAAAAATGGAAGAAGGGGAGAGAGACGAAAAGAAGAAAAACATAGATAAAAAAAGGACAAGAGACGAAAAGAAGAAAAAAGACATAAATCATGGAAGAGAGAGACGAAAAGAAGAAAAATAGAGAAATCATGGAAGAGAGAGAAGAAAAACTGGGAAATCATGGAAAAGAGAGACGAACGGAAGAAAAATAGAGAAAACATGGATGGGAGAGACGAAAAGAAGAAAAATAGAGAAAACATGGAAGAGAGAGACGAAAAGAAGAAAAATAGAGAAAACATGGAAGAGAGAGACGAAAAGAAGAAAAATAGAGAAATCATGGAAGAGAGAAAGACGAAAAGAAGAAAAAGAGACACGAAAAAAAGGGGAAAGGCAAAAATTGGTAAAAGCGACAAACAATTCAAAAAAAGTGGAGACAAAAATATGACAAATGAGCCACATATAAGAAGATAAAGAGACATAAAAAGGAAAACAAAGGCGAAAAGAAGAGAGAATAGTGACAAAGGAAAAAAAAATAGATCGACGGAAAAACGGGAAACGAGCGACAAAAACAATTAGCTAACATAGAGAAAAATCAGTTTACGAGAGAGAAAAATAACAACAAAAAAGGGAGAAGATGGTAACAGAGGGGGGAGTTTAAACGAAAAGGGAGACAGAGAGATGAAAACAGAGAAAACGGGATTGCGAGACAAAACGAGAGAGAGAAAAGACAAAGAAATGAGAGGAAATGAGACAAGTGTTGTGAAGAAAGAGACGAAGTGCAGGGAGGCAGAAGGTAAAATCCGACAGAAATTTATATAAACAGAGAATACATAATGAAAAAAGAGACAGACGGAACCTGCACCACCCAACAATTGGTACAACTACCCAAATACAAAAAAAAAAGGAACAAAAAAAAATATTCAAATAAATAATAGTCAAGTATTGACTACCAGCACGGTGTGTAAGGACCGCCAGGAAAAGCAACACCTTTCCCTCCAGCCACATTTAAATCACTGTCTCCTTCCCTCCCTCAACGGCTTCCCATTCATCCCTAATTTTTTTTTCTCCATCTTCCATTTACAATTCACACACAGACAAAATCACTACAGGGAAAAAAAGCCATTCATATTACCAGTCAATTACCCACGCACGGGACCATTACAACAGGCGTCATTCATTCTCTCTATAATAACTATACCTATATACACCTTCAATTCTAGCCTATAAGAACCCACATGGGCTATAATGGTACCCATTCACCATCATTATTTACTATTATTACCAAACCTCAGTGAATTTTCCCCCGCGGAAAAAGGAATAATCAAAAAAAAAAAAAAAAGGTGCATTGTCGTCTCAACGACGATATGGGCACACAACAATGCCGTAATGAACTGGACATTTTTTTTCTGAAAAAGTGGGGTCACCCCCGCATTCTTGGAGGTGTACACGTGTAAATGTTCGTGGACATTGTTTTTTCCTGTGGGAGTTCGCCGACTCCCATTTCATTAATTAACATTGCAGTGGGGCCAATTAAAGATGTAATTGTGCCTTGTAATTAACATTCTTTGATCATCATTACCAGGAGGCAAATTAGGAAGGTTTCAAATCTTATTACAGAAGTGTAGGCTCCGCCCGATCAAAGGTGGCATTCACAGAAAAAGTCAAGGACAATCAAGTGCAATACAGAAGTTGGTAAATGACAGGAAGGAACAATTGTTTCCTATAGTTTTAATTTTAATCCTTTGGCAACCGGTGCCACATGGAAATTGCAAAAAGGGTTGATATTATACATTATTTATTTATTATTCACTGGTAAAAATATACCTATTTAAAAAAGGTATGGTTTAGCATTGGAAAATGTTACGCAGAGGGAAAATGTGGAAGGCTTAAAAGAGTTGAGAAAAAATGTGGGGAGTTAACCACAGTAGATTTAATTGCAATTGAAGCACCATCTGTAACGTTGTGGCTCAACTTTAACTTGAGTCAACAGTGCCGAAGAGGTCCTCCGTTGTTGACTTCAACAATGGGGAGGCTCTGTACTATTGCTTTAACCATATTCTCTGGTTACTGTATGCTGCAACAGCATCTCACTTCAGCCAGCATTTCCTCCACTTTTTCTCTTTAGAATATTGCTTGAACGTTATATGTGCTTTACATTTACACTTTGTTTCGTATTTCGAATGATTTTAAATGTAGTTTTATCAGATAATTAAACAGGGGACAATTTCAAAATTTCAAAAGAAGAACAAAGATAATTTTTTGGGTAAATTAAATATTAAATATGTTCAAAATTAATCCTTATTTAATGATATCAAACGCATTAAAACAAAAATAAATAAGGAAATCCAAAAGCATAACGGGAAATACTTGGTTTTAGATGCATTTTGCGCTACGCATTTTGTGTCTCAGATGCATTTGGGCTTTTGAAAGTTAGTTTCAGGCAATTTCAGACCCATTTTTACACAAAAATTTGGAATAATTAAAAAAACAACAAGCATATTTCCGAAAAACATTGAACAATAAGGATTATTCTTCAATAAATGCTGTAAAATAGTTGAATTTTGTACAAAAAAGCACAAAATTGTGAAAATTATAGTGATTATCGTGACGCTTTTCTTAATTGATTTGTATTGGACACGGTGAAATTATTTCCCCGTATTGTTGTTGGGATTTGTCTGAATTGTGAAATCAACGCTTCTCTCACATTTTGCCATTGACTCGGAATTTTATGAATCTTCATTGATTGGATTGGGGTTTTTCGTACCACAAAAATGACACATAAATTATAAATAAATTACCATGTTGTTACAAGAGGCATATTAAGCTTTGCAAGGGGGAATATTCATTCTTCGAAAGAGCCTTCGGGAACAATATCAGAATCGATCCTTCATAAAAAGACCTAACGTTAACCTCCGAAATGCTTCCACAACGATGGGTAAAAGTGTCCATACCGGAAACACTTGAACCGGTATTTTGTTTAGGAAGATAAACACAAAAAAAAACACAAATTATGCATCAAAGGTTGTAAACAGAATATTTACACTTGTACTTAAAAAATCTAACAGGTCCTTTGAAATTCACATCTAAATCCGCCTAGAAACCATCCCCAGAAATCTCTCGGAGGAATCAATGAAAATGGACATTTCCTAATTACGTGGGCACAATTTTGAACTTGAGAATTTTAGTATCTTCACCGCTCAAAAGGAAAAAAAAATGAGGGAAAAATATTCTCAATAACGAGCCGTAATAATTACATACTTCTCCAAATGGGAAGGGTGCAAGTTTACATAAAAAGGTGTCTTGGGTCCACGTTTTTTAAATATAAACACACATATGAATCTATAATCTATACACATGTGTATGGTGATTTTGCAAAAAATAAAATAAAAACTACGTGGCAATTTTATCATATAGCTCACATTTCGCACAACATGGTCAAGTCTTAAATAACATAATAATAATGATGGGGTGATAGGTCTGGGGCTAATGTAATTACTGTAACGGAGATTTTCTTTGGGCTTTTTTAACCCTTTTTTTGCCAGTCGTGAGTGCAAGTTCAAGCACGATTTGCTGATGAGATTACATTTACACCTACTTTTGTTATTTACCTTTTTTTTTACCCCTTTGAAGTATCCCCTTTGAAGTATCGGCTTAAATTTTTTCCTTCCATATTTTTTTATATTTTTGCATATGAGTTCTAATACGTTTTTGCTGGTTTCGCACGATTTGTTATTGCAAATTGCATGTGGATTTTATGGATTGAAAGGCTTGGCTCATTTTTTTTCCTGCATTTTTATTTATAAAATATTTTCGGTGCATTAACTCCCTAATTTTCCTTCTTTTTAACACCGGGAAATTCAAAAAATCATCAGTACTTTTTTCATCAAAATAAACGTTTTTCAAATTTCTTGAATTTCTTGAAATAAATTTTAGCCTTTAGTTTCTCAGCAAAGTTTCCATGAAGCCCTGCCGGATTTAAGAGGCAAAGGAAAAATCTAAGCAAAAAAAAAAAAAACAGTTGGTATGCCAATATCGTTAGCACATTTGTATTTCGCCTGCGTAGTCGTCCCTTTTTTTTTTTTTTGTTGGGACAAAAACTTTCGCATTAATCAACCATTGAAACTTGTAATGAACAGACTCCAATTAGCAGATGATGAGATGAGATTCCAAGATTTTTTGCCCACCATTACGACACTCTCTTGAACATAACTAGGCCTTGCCCATACAAAAAAAAAATACGAAAAAAAATCCTATTATAGTATATATATATAGCCTCTGCACAATTTTTTTCATCTTCCAAAAAATGTCTAACACAAGAACATCATTACTACTCTAACTACCACGTGTAAATTACAGGAGTGATAATCACCCATACATTTACCATCTTATTGCAAGAGACGTGGCAATCATAATTATTTCCATCCCAAAAGAAAAAAGGCATACTCATCCTGCCAAAAAAAATATGTATGTTCCTTAAAAAAATTCGGAAAAGGGTTAAAATAGAATCAAGAAAAGACGAAGGTATTTCTTATGGGGAAATTCGCCCTACCCATGGAATGATCTCGTTTTTTTAATAAAAAAAATGAACTTCATCTCTCGAATAATAATAATCCTCAAAAAAAAAATACGTGAATATAAAAAAAAAGAGGTTGAACAAATAAATCACTTCTCCTCACCCTCCAGAAACTGGATCTAAAGATCATATGTGTATAGCTTTTGGTGTGTTCACAATTTTCGAAAAGGGCAAAGAAATGTAATAATGAGGAAACATGAGCAAACTATTAATTTTTTTAGAGGCCGGATGAGTCCAAAAATGATGTCGAAAAGATGATAAATGGGAGCATTTTGCTCCCAAACGGTAAAGGGACGATGTATACATGGCCAAAAATGCCTTTAAAAATGTATCCCAGGTTTTTTTTTCTCCACATTAAAATTCATCATTTATTAGAAAGATGAGAAAAAATGTACTTCCGTCACCAAAATACATTAATTTCTTCCCGTTTGAGAATTTCCATTGGAAAGAGGAAATGGAATTCCGAGGGATTCGTGCGTGACCAAGATTTTTGGTCCACATTTTGGAGGTGGATTAATTCCGGGGGGAAATGTCCCTTAGGCGTAATGAATGATTAAATGAATCCAAAATTAAATCTTACCTGTATTGTGAAAGGCCGATCAAGTTAAATGGTTTTTAGGTCCAAAATATCCAGGTTCAAAGAAAGCCATCCGAGTCAAGAAGGGACATGAAAAAACACACACAAATCGGGACACAAATTAGTTTTTTTCTTTGTAAATAATTACAGACTTTTAGCCTTTTAGCCGTTCATAATCTTAATCTAAACCTCAAACTTGTTCATGCCGCTGCGACTGCAACAGTAACAATTGCCAATGCCATTTTAGAAAAGTGCCGGGAATTCTCCAACTTTTTAATTTTAAAAAACGTTTATTTTCCCTCTACAAGAGAATATGCATACCTAATACATATTATATTACCATTGAAAATTGCTACATTTCGATTTTCGAATTTAATACGTACGCATCAGACCAACAATTAGCTTGAATCTATGGAGTGGAATTTATTGTAATCATATTCAGGAGACCAAGACTTCGAAACAATCGAAAACATCTTTTACAATTTTGCCATGTTATTTAAATTTAATTTTGCTTATGTTTATCTTAAATAACTTTTGACGATTTTTCTTCAATTGAATTTATTTATTTAAAATAATTCGGCCAATTTTATTTCAAATTAATTTGGCTGATTTTATTTCAAAATAATTTGGGTGATTTTATTTCAAATTAATTTGGCTGATTTTATTTCAAATTAATTTGGCTGATTTTATTTCAAATTAATTTGGCCAATTTTATTTTAAATTAATTTGGCCAATTTTATTTCAAATTAATTTGGCCAATTTTATTTTTAACTTGACCGATTTTATTTCAATTAATTTTTGTCACCAACATGAATTTAAGTACCTATAAACAGTGTTACATTCTATATAAGCCTGTCGAAATGGATATTTTATTCCATCCATCCATTCCATTCCCTTTCCAATGGGAAATGCGGGGAACAAAGGGTTAGCCAAAACGCCCCTAACAAGACAAGATATATTAGGTCAGCAATTTAGGAGAGGTGCAACAAGATCCAATGTGAAGAAAGGGTAAGACAAAAGGAAGGAAATGAGAGAAAGAGAGCGAGAGAGAGAAAGAGAGCGAGAGAAAGAGAGCGAGAGAGAGAGAGAGAGAGAGAGAGAGCGAGAGAGAGAGATTAAGAAATACCAGGTAGGTCCGAATATATGAAAGGAGGCCGGGAGAGCATCAAACATTTACGAAGTAATAATATTCAATGGGAGGAATCAACAGGGACGCGTTAAGGGGCAATGAGCAAGAGAAAGATAGAGTCAGAGAGAGAGAGAGAGAGAGAGAGACAGAGCATTCCGAAACACCTTTAAATTGGATCAGCTAGCTACATGCCATAAGGAAGAAAGAGGGAGAGACAGAGAAACCGTTCACATAGAATTAAATGAAATGACAAGCGAACCAAATGATTCCTATTAACAATGATTTACGATTCTCATTTTCATTTCGCTCCTTCTTTTGACTCTTCCACTCCTTCCCTCTCCGTCCCTATCATCATCATTTCCCGAATGGATTCTCATCTTTTCTCTCTCTCTTTCTCTCTCTCCCTCTCTCTGTATATCTCTTCTCTCTCTCCCTCTCTCTTTCTCTCTCTCTCCCTCTC
>JAQGBT010003892.1:0-18152 GCA_034698585.1 Disparrhopalites patrizii | reverse complement strand
TTTATTTTTATACTTTTTTCTTTTCCTTCTCCCTTTATTTTTATACTTTTTTCTTTTCCTTCTCCCTTTATTTTTATACTTTTTTCTTTTCCTTCTCCCTTTATTTTTATTATTTTTTCTTCTCTTTCTCCCTTTATTTTTATTATTTTTTCTTCAACTTCTCCCTTTATTTTTATTATTTTTTCTTCCCCTTCTCACTTTATTGTTATCCTATTCTCTTCTACATATACTTCTTCCTTTATTTTTATTAATTTTGCTTCAACTTCTCCCTTTATTTTTATCCTTTTATATTCTGTATCCCCCTTTATGTTTATCATATTTTCTTGTACTTCTCCCTTTATTTTTATCATTTTTTCTTGTACTTCTCCCTTTATTTTTATTATTTTTTCTTGTACTTCTCCCTTTGTTTTTATCCTTTTTCTTTCCACTTTTCCCTGTATTTTTATCCTTTGTTCTTCTCCTTCTGTCCTGATCTTCTCTTCCTTTATACTTTCTTCCCACTGCCATTTTTTTTCTTTTTCTCTCCATAGGTATAACCTCCCATGAAAAAATAGCACTCATTTTTAAACAGTAAAATGGAGAAAAGAATTAAGGTCTAATAAATTAAAGATGAGTTTTCATACTGTGCAAAACAATTGTAAAAAAAAATATAGAAAAACAAGTAATACTGCCAACACTCTCGTATTATTATTGAGGAGACTTCGACAATTGAAGCTCATGTTCTCACCCTTCAATTGCCAAAGGGTGATTAAAGCCAATGCACGATACAATAATGAAGGAGATACTGTATATTTTCAAAGCTTCCTTTAAACGAGCAATAAATCCTCGTGAACCTGTTCATTTCATCAAAAATCCCATTTAACTCCCCGTATATTTAATCCCCAAAAGGCTTTGAGCTTCCAATAACCCTTTGATTATGCAGGAAAAATTATCTTCTCGGATGCACCCCCTTTGATGTTTCTAATTATACATATGCTCACCTGCCGTGCCTGATACATTTGTTTCCCTTTACAACTTGTCCTGTTACCCTTGTTGGTACAACTTGTCTGTTAGCCTTATAGTAACGTTTTCTCTCACAAAAACGATAGTGTCAGGGTGACTATAAGGTGCGTCATCAAGTCTCTCGTATTACCCCTGTCATCCCTGTGCTATCCTTTTTTTATGTACTTTCCTACTGACATTTAGCATCTTTGGGAGAAAAGACGGGGTGAAAGGACTGAGATTGACAGAGGCGTTTGATCAAGAAATGGATGAGAGATCTATAGTGGACATGACATATGTCAGATTATGCGAGAGTTTTGAGCTAGAGAGGATTGATGAGATTTTTCTCCTTGAAAAAAAAATCGAAGAAGAAGATGTTTCACTCTATAAAAGTGAGGAAGGAGAGCTGGGGAAGGATTGGGCGAAGGGGTTAAGCGTAGTAAATATGAAGCAAACCGGCTCCTGTACTTTCTCAATGACCCTATTTACACCATTTTTTTCTCTCTCTCTCTTTCTCTCTCTCTCTCAGTTTCTATCTTGTAAAGCAACCAAGTTCACAATTTTTTTTACTGTAATTATGTACTACCTTGGTCATTTACGGGGGCAATGAATGTGTGAAGGACCATGGCAAAATTACAGATTGGTGATGTTCTCTTTGGTGGTCATTGTCAAGGGGAAAACACATGTGGGAAGTATCCGTAGGAGTACAACAATGGAGGAGTCAATGTGGGATTTGTATGACCATATAAATCCCACATGGGATTTCTGCGTTGTATTTCTAGGATGAATTGAAGAAGTTTGTATTTGTATTTTGGACAGTTTTTGGGGTTCGTTTTGAAGGATGAAGCTTGCGCTGGCAAATTGGATTTGCAGGGAGCTTTTTCCTGTTTTTTGGGAGATTCCTTTATTGTAACTTAGCAATTGTTTTGATTATTATGGGATGGTGGAAGATTGTATTTTGAAATTCTCGGATGGACAATTGGTCAAGTTTGAAGCCATTCATTGTTTTTTGGGCGATTCCATTAGAATGTAGTAGGACGCAGATATAGTTGGAAAATCTTGGTCAACTAAATTGTATGTTAGACTAAAACTCTGACGAATTAATTTGCTTGCGAATCAAAATGGATGTTCAATCAGCCAAAAGTAGGACTTGGTTTGAACTAGCAAATTACTTAAGTGATAAATTTGGACTCAATTTTGGAATTGTGTTAAATGAAATTATGGATTGATCTAAACTAATTTTGAATTAACAATTCATTACAAATGGATTAGATATATAAATTTCATATTTATCAGAATTTTGATACATTGACAGGATAAATTCAGGACAATTGGAAATTGGGTAGACATTGTAAATTTTTGAACAGCGAACTCATCAGCGATTTTTTATCAGTAATTTCAATTTTCCAGAAGTTTCATATTTATCTCAAAAATGCAAATTTACTAGAAATTGCATATTTATCAGCAATGACGTTATCAGCCATTTTAATTTATCAGCAATTAATTTATCAGCCATTTTAATTTATGAGAAATTACTTTATCAGCTATTTCAATTTATCAGCAATTACTTTATCAGTCATTTTAATTTATCAACAATGACTTTATCAACCATTTTAATTAATCAGCAATTACTTTATCAGCCATTTTAATTTATGAGAAATTACTTTATCAGCCATTTTAATTTATCAGCCATTTTAATTTATCAGCCATTTTAATTTATCAGCCATTTTAATTGATCGCTAGTCACAAATTGATCAGTCATTTTGATTTTTCAGCAATTACAAATTTATCAGTCAGTTTAATTTATGTATCAGCAATTACAAATTTAATAGCAATACCAAAATTATCAAGATTATCTGTAATTACACATTTAACTTGCAAATTACCAGTATTTGTTAATTATCAGCAATTGCCAAATCAGCAGTTTCAAATCCATCAACAATTCCAAATTTATCAACCAAATCAAATCTATCCGCCATTGGAAGAAGTTGCTCAAAAACTGCAACTTTATTCAAAATTGTAAATTAACAATAAATTCGAACTAAATGTGATAAAGCAAAGTAGCGATTTACTTTAAATGTGTATACTTTACATTCTCAACACTCACTAAATTCCCAGGGTCTGAAAGGAGAGAAAATTGTGAGTTATGAGGCGGTTATGAAAATTATGAGGCGGACGGATTCAAAATCGTAAAATTGAAATTACAGCTTTATGATAAAGCAGTATGGTGACCAAAGATCCTTGGAAAAAAGCTCCACAAGTCATTTTAGACTTGTTCTTATTTGTACAATGTAAAAGCTGAATCTGCAATATAAGACATTCACAGCCCATCATTATAGACACCGTTTGATTCTGTAAATTCAAATACGAAATTAATTTCTTCTGCATTATGTTCCTCTGCAATTTCTGCTTTTTCCCTCACGATGACTCACCCTGAATGTAATCGCTAAATGCATCTGTAATGAGTTGAAAATACAGTGATTGCAATTGCCTCCGAGGCAAATGAAAAGAGAGGGAAAACTTTGGGCAGTTCTGTTTTGCTTAAAGTCATTTTAGACAAAATAATCATAGCACACTTCGTGAAAAGGGAAGCTTTTAAAGGGGAAAATAATTTCCCTTTCGTTTCCTCGTCATTACCTTTTAAAGGGAAAAACCTGTAATTATTCAGTTGTACGACTGCCAAAATATTTTTCCTTGCGCATTTTGTATTATTTACTATAAATAAATTTTTTTTACTTTTTAATACCATCTATGTATATTTTGTATGCCTTAAAACGTCCATGGGGAATACAAAAAAAATGTAAATATGGGTGTGTTCCTGTCATCAGGCTTTTCTTCTTCAAAAGGAAAATATTTGCCTTGAGCAAAAAGGAAAAACCATTTTCACTCGACCAGATTGTCACATGTGAACACGACATTGTAATCTTTAAATAGAAAGTCTTTGAGTCCAAGAATTAGCATATTATTGCCAACATGTTGACAGGCTATCCAACGAGTGAGTGCAATGTCAATCGCTCTGGTCTGAGCATTTCCTATGGGCTTGCTTGGTGCGTAAAAGGAATGCGTTTGTGAGGATTTATTATCATTATCACTCTTTTGGTTTGAGACCAGACATGGAAAAGCCGGTTTATTCCTATTGGCTCATGAATAAGGCCTGTCAGCTATTTGTGAAGGGAAAGAAGAGATTTGTGAAGGGGGAGAGGACATTTTTCCTAATATCTGTATTATTGCAAGGGCGGAATCATTGATCTTAATTCTGGGGGAGGGAGAGAGTGACCTGGGTAGGATGATGAGGAGAACAGAGACAAATCTTTTAAGAAATAGAGGAAGAGCAAGAGAGAGAGAAAGATGGGGATATTAAGGAAGAGTAAAAAAGAGAGACACGGAGAAGACGGGAAAGACATATTGGAAAGACCTCGCGATATATTAGAGAGACACAAGAAATAGAGGGAAATGACGGGGAAAGAGTCAGCAAGATAGAAAAGAGAGAGAAAGTAAGAAAAATGGGAGAGACAGAGTGCGCAAGGTTAAAAAACAGCGAGCAATAGAGAGAAACGAGTGGGAAATAGTGAGAAATGAGAGAGAAAGAGAGAGAGAGAGTGAGAGATAGCAGAAACCTAAGAAAAAAGATAGACGTGGAAACTATCGAGAAAAAAATGGGAGAAAAAGAGAGAAGTAGAAATCTTCAAGAAAAAGATGGGAGGAAAATATAAAAAAATGGAAAAAATGAGAGATAATACGAAGGAAAAGATAAGAGAAAAAGAGAAAAATATTAGGAAAACAGATGAGACAAAACAGAAAAACTGAGGAAAAATATCAGGAAAACGAGAAAATAGAGAAAATACGAGGGGAAAGATGAGCGAAGAGAAAAACTGAGGGAAAAGATGAGCGAAAAAGAGAAAAACACAGGAAAAAAATCGGGAGAAAATAGAAGAAACAGAAAATAACAGGGAAAAAATCAGGAGAAAATAGAAGAAACAGAAAATAACAAGAAAAAAATTAGAGAAAAATATCAGCCAAAAAAAGGCGAAAAAGTGATAGATATCAGGGGGAAAATGCAACAAACAGAGAACAACTGATGGAAAACATCAGAAAAAAAGATAAAAGAAAAGGAGAATACTCGAGGAAAAATATTAGAAAAAATATGAGAGAAAAATATCAGCAAAAAGATGAGAGAAAAATATCAGACAAACAGTTGAGAGAAAAATATCAGAAAAACAGTTGAGAGAAAAATATCAGAAAAACAGTTGAGAGAAAAATATCAGAAAAACAGTTGAGAGAAAAATATCAGGAAAACAGATGAGAGACAACGAGAAAATGTGAGAGATAACATCAGGAAAAATTATGAGAGGAAAATATTTGCTCACAATCCAAAATGCATAGCAATCTGATTGGCTCTCTCCTCATCGCTTTTGATATTACCCCTAAATGTGTAGTGAAATGTTGATTTTTAAATGTTATGAAGCTATTATTAGAAGGTAAAAGGTGCGTGGATCGCACTTTTACTATTACATTTTCTTCCCGCAGAGATTTTTACCTGATAGAATCAGAACAAATTCTCTTTGTTCTACAATGAAGCCTCTCATCCCCTTCGAGGTACCTTTGAGATGGCTCCTTCCACTTTTCCTTTCTTTTCCCATTGCCATTAAAAACGGAAATCGTAACTATGCATTTAATAAAAATCTTATTCATCCATTTAAATCTAAAGTCAACGAACGGCCATGGGGGATAAATCTTTTGTTTCTATCTCTCCTTCACTTTGCCCAAGCGTCCACATATTGTTTTTATACCTTCTAAAAAAATGCTCGAGATAATTTTATTTTCTTCTGTAAGTTTAATAAATCTCCCATTTATCATGGCGGGGAAGCATTTAAAACGTGGCTTTCTCATTATTATGCATTACCCAAGGAAAATAGCCCCTCACATCTTTATTATAAAGACCAAAATGTCTGACAAAAAGAAATTGTGTGCTGCAGAAGAATTGAATGACATTTTTTTTTTTACTTTTTTTTCTAGTGCAAAACCCAGAGACAATTTTTGGGGGGAGACATAATTTAAATGATACAAATTGCGTCCCAAAAATATACTCAACTTTTGAGAAAAAACTAGCTTTTTCTCATGTGTGGTACGACGAGCTAGAGAGTAATAAATGTCCTTATAAACAGACCACATTAAAGACGGTTGCGGTTGACGCTCTCTTGTTTGTACCATTTTTTCTCTTTTAAAACCGCAGTCTAATTGCAACTTTTTGTTTTACGACGGCATGTGTTCAAGTGCAACGACGGTTTTTTCGTCTTCAAGTTCTTTGATTAAGAAAAAATGCTTGGCATGTGTGTGGCACGACGAAAACATGGTCGTTTCACGAGCAAATTCAACCGCAATATATCGATTTTGTTAGGGAAATGAAAACGGCCAAGAGAGTGTCAATTAGAGACACGAAAGTAAAGAGGGACAATAATAATGGGGGGTCTCATGGCGAGACAAACACAGCGAGACAAAGGAAAACATGAGGGAGGAGGAAAGGAGGTGACAATAGAAAAAAGAGATAAGGGAGAAATACGGTCAACGAAGAAAAGGCGGGAAAATCGAAAGGATAGCGAAAAGAGAAAGGAAGACAGAGAGACAATATAAAAAGAAATAATGAAAAGAAAAAGCAGAAGATATAGAAAAAGGAAAACGCAGGAAAGTGAGAATGCAAAAAGCAGAAAGTAGAGAAAAAAAGAAAGAAAATAGTGAAAGCAGAAAATATAGAAAGGTAAAAGCATAACAGAAAAGAAAGAAAAAAATGATAGAAGAAAAACTAGAAAGCAAAAAGAAGAAAAACATATGAAAAAAGTGATAGAAGAAAAACTAGAAAGCAAAAAGAAGAAGAAAAAATAATTAAGATAGTAACAGGAGAAATTAAAAAGAGGAAAAAGAAGATAATATAGAAAGGAAAATGGAGAGAAAAGCAAAGGCTGAAAATATAGAAGCGAAAAAGGAAATAGAGAAAGGAAAAATCAGAAAATACAGAAACGAAAACGAAGGAAATATAAAAAGAGGATAGGAGAAAATACAGAGCTGAAAAGGATGAAAGACAGAAACGAAAAAGGAGAAAATGCAGAATGGAAAAAGGAGAAAATATAGGAAGGTAAAAGGAATGCAGAATGGAAAAAGGAAAAAAAAACAGGAAGGAAAAAGGAGAAAACGCAGAATGGAAAAAGGAGAAAATACAGAAATGAAAAAGGAGAAAATGCAGAATGGAAAAAGGAGAAAATACACAAAGGAAGAAGGAGAACATACTGGCAGGAAAGAGACGAACAAAGAAAGAAAGAAAATAGAGAAACACGGAAAGAGAATGGAGAAGGCAAGAAAGAGAAAAAATAGCAAAATGAAGAAGAAATGAAAAGGAATCGCAAATGAAGATGAGGAATAGAGAAAAAATTAAAGGGAAAAGTGTTAGAAAAACTGGAGAAGGAAGACGAAAAAACGAAGTGAACTTTTTGAACACAATAAATGAGGCATGACAGAGGCGAGAAAAAAGGAGATAAGAAGAAATATAGAGAGACGGAAAGAGCGAGAGAAGGGAGCAAGTGAGAGGGAAATATAGACAGATAAAAGAAAATTTATAAGTGGAAAAAATGAGAAAGATTAGTAAAAAGCAGCACAGATGAATGGAGCCAAGAGAGAGACATTAAAGGAGACTGAGAGAGGGAAAGAGACATAGCGAAGGAAACGCGAGACACAAAATTCGCGTGCTCTGCAATTGCTTTTAGCACACAATCAGTCATTGTCATGATTAACATTTATATTTGCCTTGTGTGCAATCATCACGGAATCACTTTTGATGTCACTGCCAGGCTAAGAAAAAAAAGGGGCTTGGAAATTGGTAGCAATAAGTATACATATTTTTAACTATTAAAATGCCGTAGTGAAAGTTTTTCTCACACGGCCGATGTGATCTTTTTGTATTTTTTAAGAGCTCCGCTCATTCAGAAAAAAAAGGATTTCGTTTTCTTTTTGCGTCAATGCTCACAACGTAGAGTCAAAGTAAAACAAAAAATAATTAGTTATGCACTCGTCTGTACAGAAGAAAAAATGGAATGCGTCTGGGAAGGAAAGGGATAAAATGCTTGATCAAGCACGAGAGAAAAAGTGAAGGAACACCTCAATGGAAGATTTCAATTGTGAGGTCTATTATTACTATTAATAAATAAAATTGGTTGTTACATAGAAGAGAAAATAAAAAGAGGATTGCTCTGTTACAATTTCTCATGTTTTATGGCCGTCGTGTTGGGTCGAGTGGATCGTGTGGTAATGAACAATTTCTTTATTAGAGAGAGAAGCTTTGACCTCTTGAAGTAAAAATTGTGCAGATGTGTAAGTACACATTTACTATGCATGTACGTACATATGTATCTATACGCGGTAGTGTGTATACCAATGTAACTTGCACCTCGAAACGCTTGCTACGATGGATGAGCAGGAGAGATGATCTCGAGAGATTTGTTCAGAGCCAAGACCTTTGTGTGTACGTATTTACAGTATGCACAACCAGCCTTATTTGTGGTTTTAAATGTGGTTATATACACAATTAAACACTGCTAAGCATTTTATTGACCTTACACCAATAGCCGAACCTTTGCTAACCTCCATCACTCTCCCTTTCTCTCTCTCTCTCTCTCTCTTTCTCTATATCCCTCTTTCCCTCTCTCTCTTTTTCTCTTTCGCCATTTCGCTCTCTTTCCCTCTCCTTCTCTATGTTTCTCTCTCTTTCTCTCCATTTCTCTGTCTTTCTCTCTATTTCTCTCTCGTTCTCTCTCTATCTTTGTCTCTGTACTGGTCTCTGTACTCCCAATTGAATATTATCGTACTCACGTGCTTGCTTTTCTCTCTCTAGATAACCCGTCTCTTGCATATTCTTATTATTTTCTCAACATTCTCCTTCATGTATCCTTTTCTTTCTCTCGCGATGCATTTTCTCTCTACATCTCTATATTTCTCATAGTGCTATATTTTCTCTCTTTTCTCGAGTTATTTTTTTCTCTTTTTGTATTATTTTTCTTTCTTTTCTCGAGTTAATTTTTCTCTCTTTTCTCGAGTTATTTTTTTCTCTTTTCTCGCGGTATTTTTGCTCACATTTCTCTTTTTATTTTGTCTCGATATCCTCTTTTTATTTTTGCTCACATTTCTCTTTTTATTTTGTCTCGATATCCTCTTTTTATTTTTGCTCACATTTTTAATTTTATTTTTTAATGATATCCTCTTTTTATTTTTTAATGATATCCTCTTTTTATTTTTCTCCGTTCCTGTTGTTATTTTTCTCCGTACCTCTCGTTATTTCTCACTCTTTCATCTTGTTATATTTCCCCCTTCATTTTGTTATTTTTCTCTCTCTTTCTTCTTAATATTCTTCTCTTTGTGTCTACTTTTAATTTTTTCTCTTTCCTCCTGTTATTTTTTCTTATTATTTTTGCTCTCTCTCTCTCTCGCTTTCTCGTTCTTGTTCTTATTTTCACTATTTCCCTCTCTCCTTCTGTTTTCTATCTTTCTTTTTGTTCCGTTCCTCTCTTTTGCGATTTTTTGCTCTCAGTTTCTTCCCCTATATTTCCTTTCTCCTTCTCTTCCGTCTCCCCTGTTCTCTCTCCTCCTCTTAATTTCCTTCACTTTTCCCCCGTTTTATTAGTATATTAGTACATATCCGCTCCCTTCTTCCCTTTTCTCTCTTAATCTTCGCTTTCTCCGTCACTCTCTCTCTCTCTTTCTCTCTGATCGAATCAATATATACATGTGTATACTCATGCACATTCACCCCAATTGAAAATCACCTTATTAGCCTTATTTAGTAACAATTCCTCTAAAGGTACGGAATTACAAACACCCAAGAAAAAATATGACTTGTAAAAAAAACCCTCTCATATAATTCTGTTATAAGGGAATAAAGTGGTAGCTTTGATAATGAGAGGAAATAACTAATAAAAAATAATAATAATGGTCATATTGCAGCTCTAGAAAATGTTGCAAATTTTGCAGAAGCACGTGCTTTGGTGAGGAAAAAGGAGTGAGTGCAGGGATAGTCATTGGAAGCAATTAGGTTGCATGAGAAATGCAAATTAATCCACCTACCCCTTGCCTTAGGAGGCTTGATTGTGACTTTTAATGCAAAAATTCGCATATGAGGAAGGTAAATAGCATTTAATTTCGATTCTCTCTCTCTCTTTCTCTCTCTCTCTCTCTGGCTCTCTCTCTTCCTTTGCATCTCAAGACTTTCAACGTTTATGAAGAGAGACTTTAGGAAAGCCTCCCTTTAGTTGTGATTGTGAACTTACATTTGATAGTTGTACACACAACACTCTCACTTTTTTTTTGTTATTCAGTTTCATTTTCATTCATGCTCACTCTGTGATCTCTCGTGTACACAGACACATCCTACATACTCCATACATTCCACGGCCTCCTTATATTTCTAGTATGGAGATGAACTCTCCAATTGTTTAGTGCTCCTACATTTTTTTCTCTTCAGCTTGTTCATCCTGCTCTTTCATTTCTCCTTTGTTTTCCTGAGCAGGTGTGTCTGTGTGGATTTTTTGGGACGTTATTTTTTGGCATGCCTTTTTTTTCAGGGAGAATAACCCCTGGTGCAATGTAGTTTAATTCAACAATAAAAAAAGGTGTAAACATTCAGAAATACAAAAAAAAAATAACAATGCAGTAGCTCGGAGTTTTTTGAGATCAGCTTACCCCTTTTTTTTGGTGTGATTTTGTTACTTTTTTTGGACGGAATTTTTGAATCATGAAGATACATTTGCGGAGTGGATTGGTGTGGATTTGATTTGGTGTGTCGTTTTTTAAGGGGCATTTATCAAGATTTTCGGGAGTGATTTAATTGATTTCTAACAACATTAGTACAGTATATAGAATTTAATTGTGACAGCAAAGAAAAATGATTCCGAGACTTTGAATCGTGGATCTGTTTGGCGGTAAGTTTTTTAATTTTGAATTTGGAAATTGAATTTTATTTTGATTTTGAAAATTATTTCATTTTCAAAATATTTAATCTTTAATTTTGTACAAGGTGGCTCGTAGTTCATTAAGGAATTTCAGAGAGATTTCCATCATTTTAGAATTCTGACTTTCCACTGTCTGTACAGGATTAAATTTGAATATTTGCGTGGGAGATTTATTTTTGCTTGGGTTAAAAATCAATAGATTCAATTTGCGGCTTGGAAAGATGTCAGAATTAATTAAGGAAGAAATATTTTATAAGTTTATTGTCAAATGCCGAAAACGATGATTAATGATTAATTAATCAACCATGATTAATTTGTCAACGCTTAACCATTTTGCCATTTTTAATTTTCTACAAGCAAATGATCAAATAAAGGTTGAAGCAAAAGGGTTTAAATCCATATTAAAAAAAGAAATGCTCGCGGGAAAATTAAAATAAATAAATAAAAATAAATAAAATAAATAAATCGAAAAACATATTTTTTTGCAAGTTATTGTTATATATCTTGTAAAATTCGTTTGGACTTAATCACATTTGCATCTCCGTGGAAATAAGGTGGGTAAAATTCCTAATTTAATGACTGTTTCCGTTGACAATTTTATTCGTTTATTTAATTGAGGGATACATTTGTGCTCTTTGAAGTTCAATATTTGATTTCATGACTTTATTTTTTTTTATTATTTAATTTTTTATTTTGCAGTTAATACATTCATTGCCATTCATAGTTTTGGTAAAATAACGATAAATATTGACAAAGCTACGAGTTAAATTGATCCAAATAATCACGCACATCAACATTATGTATATGAAAGATGTCAAGTGACATTTTCAAAAATATGATTTATATTTGTCATAACGCAAAATAATAATATCTGAATCAATGCGAAAACTCGTGCGAAAAATTGTTAACAAGAGGAATACATTGAATCTTGCCGGTAGCAAAAAAAAAAGGATTGTGGAAAGGTAGGAGATTCACGGCTGTTAGGGAGTACATTTACAAGTATGCCAAATTGCAAGTTAATTAAAATGTTAATCATGACGAGGGAAGGAAATGCAGTCATGAAACTCTGTGGGGAAGATAATTCAGGGGCCATCATCCTCGCTCTCCCTTTATCTCTCACTCACACTTTCTATATCTCTTCAGTATTCTCTGTCTCCCTCTTTTTCGTTCCCTTTCACGCTCTCCTTCTCTCTTTTATTCTCACAAAGCTTTCATTACATCTTTCATTCTCACTCTCTTTCTTCTTTATCCTTGTCTCCCTCTTACCGTCTCTCTCTTACTTTTCGTCTCTCTCTCTCTCACTTTCCGTTTCTTTCTCTCTCCTTCCATCTCTCTTTCTCTTTAACCCGCTATTCCTTTCTCCGGCTCTCCTTCCTTCTCACTCTTTCACTTTCACTCTTTCTTTTTCTTTCTCTCTACTCTTCTCTTGCTGTCTCTCTCCGTTCCTCGCTCTTTCGTTCTTTTTCTCTTTATTTCTGTATTCCATTCTTTCTTTTTCTGTCTCTCGTTCTGTCTCTCGATGTCTCTCTTTCTGTCTCGTTCTGTCTCTCGATGTCTCTCTTTCTGTCTCTCGAGGTCTCTCTTTCTGTCTCTCGCTTTGTTTCTCTTTCTGCCTCTCGATTTCTCTCTTTCTGTCTCTCGATTTCTCGATTTCCCTCTCTCTCTCTGTCTCTCGCTTTTTCTCTGTTTCTGTCTCCCGATTTCTCTCTTTCTCTCTCTCTCTTTCTCTCTCTCTTTCTCTCTCGATTTCTCTTTCTTTCTTTCTCTCGATTTCTCTCTCTTTCTGTCTCTCGATTTCTCTCTCCTTCTGTCTCTCGATTTCTCTCTTTCTCTCTTCCTGTCTCTCGCTTTTTCTCTCTTTCTGTCTCTCTTCCTTTCTATTTCTGTCTCGCTCTCTCTCTATTTGTGTCTCGGATTCTCTCTCTTTCCGTGTCATGCTTTTTCTTTCTGCCTCCTATTCTTTCCGTTTCTCTCCCTTTCTATTTCTGTCTGTTTATGTCTCTCTTTCTGTCTCTTTCCCTTTCTTTTTTTTGCTATTTGTCTCTCTTTGTGCGTCACACGTGCTCTCCCTCTTTCTTTCGGTCTCTTTCTATCTGTCTCTCATTCATCCTTTCACGTTGCTTGTTTTATCTCCCCGTCGTCTCTCTTTCTTCTTCTCTCTGTCTTTAGTTTTTCTGCTTATTTCTTCGTCTCCTTTGGCTCTGTCTCTCTTTCTGCTTTTCTTATTTCATCGACTCTGTCATCTTCCTTTTTCTTCGTCAATTTGTACGTAACTTTCTGACACTATTTTCTCTGCCTGTATCTCTTGATACGCTTCTAGAAGTCTCCTCTATCCACTGTGATTTTATTGTCTTCCGTCTCTCTCTCGCTCTCCCATTTTGTCTTGTTTTCCTCTTTTTCTATCTTTGTTGTTTACTCTCTCTCTCTCTCTCTCTCTCTCTCTCTCTCTCACTAATTCTCCTGTCCTGTTTTCTGTCTCTATAGGCATTTCTATCTTTCCTGCATTCTCTCTCTCCTTTACAGCTATATCGTGTATCTCTGTGTCTCTCGCTCCTCTCTGTCTATCCCTGTTGAGTTCTTCCAGTTTTTCTGTCTCCTTCCCTTTCCTCAATCGTCTTCTCTCATTGTGTCTCTTTCTCTCTTTATTTGTTTTCTACTCCTACTGCTGTCCCCCAATGTCTCAATCACAATTTTTTCTTTTGCCTCCCAGCAATCCTGCTTCCCAAAGAACAAGGAACATGAATGCAAATGAACCCTCCTGAGTGTCAATGAACATTCACTTACAATGTCAGAAGCTTGTAGTCACGTGATGAAAAAAAAAATCTGTCTCATTTTGATCTTGACGAGTCCTTGACCTAGCCTGATTTCTCCGTTCGCATGCATGTTTAACATTCTGCCCAGAAGAAATTCAATCTTTACATTGTTTCTTTCCCTTTTACCGCTCGGAGCACTATTAAGTGAAACAAAAAGTTACAGTAACATTAAAAAGCATTAAAAAGTTCATTAATTGCTTGGCATATATGTAATTACTATATACACGGTAGTAGCAGTTTTCGTTGTTAGAATTTTTTTTTCTTTTGTTTTAATAGCGAGTAACATTGTAACAATTACATTGATAAATGACCAGGAAAGGTTGCATGGTTTGTTTTATTAGGATTTTTTTTCATGATGGTAATAACACATGATAAGCTCTTTAAACAATTTCAATTTGTGCTAATTTTTTCCTCCTTTTTTGAAATGCAATCCCGGCCATTTCCCTCTTCATATGCATTTGCTTCTGTGCAAAAGTATGGCCCACACCCACCCAAATAGGACAAAAATTTCTAACTAGTTTCCCTTTTTTCTCCTTCTATTTGGACGAGAGTGAACGTATTTTATAATTATATGTACGGTCAAGTTTTGGAGGAGCTGACAGGAAAGATTGGATTATCACATGAAAATGAGGTAAAATCCACAGGAGTTTTCTCTTTCATTTCATGCTCCTTTTGGTCTGTTCTTGAGCCAAGAATGGGAAATATTAGTCGAATGAGGCGGTAGTTGATAGAGTTGTCAAAGGGAAAAGTTGGAGAGGGAGAAAAAAAAATTAAAGAGATACAGTTTGGTCTCACAATTAGTCAAGTGATAACCAGTTCGTCCTACAAGTTATAATTTGTACTCCTGTTAAACGTCCTGGCCATGTGTTGGGGGGATCTGATGGGGAGGGAGAGGAAGTGAATAATTGAGAAGATTTAGTTTTGAAGGAGTCAGATTTCACGAGAGAAAAGAGAATTAATCGTCAGTTTTTCCTATTTATTTTATTTGACATTTTGGCTCAATTTACTCTCGTCTAATGTCTCTTTCCCGTTTTTCTTTTCTTGTTTCCTCTTAGCCCTCTGTCCTTCCACTCCCATCGGTTTTTCGAAGTATGCATCTTTTTTACTACTTTGCTCCTCTTTAAATATTATTCGCCTTCTTTATTCTTTCTCTATTGTTTCTCTGTTCCTTCTTTCTTCAAGTTATTTTTGCTTCTTACTATTTGTCTCCTTTTTACTGTTGTTTTTTGTGTGTTTCTTTCTCTCTGTTATTATTTTTTGTTTACTTTTCTTTGTTGTTTCGCTTTGTTTATTTTTGTTTCTTTCTCCCTGTCGTTTGTCTTTGTTTCTTTTCCTCTTTTGTTTTTTCCTGCCTTCGTTTTTTCTTTCGCTTTGTATCTCTGTTTTATTTTATTTTGCTTGTTTCTCTGTCCCAGGTTTCTTGTTTTCTCTGATCATCTCTGTTTTCTCTCATTTGACTCTCCATTTTCTCTCTGTGTTTTCTTTTTCTCTTTTGTCACTCTCTGACTTTTCTCTTTGGTTTCTTTTCCTCTCTTTTCTCCGTTTTCTTTTTCTTCATTTTCACTCTGTTTTCTTTTTTTCCTTTTTCACTGTTTTCTTTTTCTCTTTTGTCACTCTCTGACTTTTCTCTTTGGTTTCTTTTCCTCTCTTTTCTCCGTTATCTTTTTCTTCATTTTCACTCTGTTTTCTTTTTTTTCCTTTTATCACTGTTTTCTTTTTCTCCTTTAAACTCCGTTTTTTCTCTCCTCTCGATCTCTGTTGTCTCTCTTTGATTTTGACTCGTTCTTCCCAAACACAACTGATGTTTTCTATCCAAATTTTATTCAATGCAGCAATGCAGTTATAATTTCTACCTAACAAATGCATGGTAATGTACTGACTAATTGCAAAGGTTTTAAATGTGCCCTCAGGAGATAATAGAAGGGAAAAAATAAAAGCAATAGTTCTAGTTAATTACTTAATACAATTATAAATATTAGTTTGGGAGATTGTCGTAAGAATCAACAAGCCAACCTTCAATTATTTTTTCCGATTTTCTCGGATGGTTTTGAGCAGCTTTTGCAGCCACGCTGGGTTTATGGGGTAAAGGTCGAATAAGCAATAAATAGTTTCTAAATTATTCCAAGCATTATTTCGAGACAAATACGAGATTTGTAAACCCTCAGAAAAAATTTGCAACCACTTCTATTATTTTATTTTGGTGTTGACAAAATTAATTCGATTTGGTCTCTGATTTTCACAAATTTAAGGTGTTTTTGGAAACGTGTTTTTTCAGCACTCCCGCATTTTATTTATTTTCATTTCTCCCTAACTGTGATTTTCCCCGGTTTCTCTTTTGGTTGCCTTTCTCCATATTTATCTGGAGATCTCTCCATCTCTTTTGGTTTCTCTTGGTCTTGTGCTATTTTTCTGTCGTGATTTTCACTAATATTCTCTCTCTCTCTTGCTCTTTCACTCTCTTTGTGGTTACCTGAAGGGTTAAGCCCTTTAAATTCATTGAAGGGGAAATGTGACAGGAAACGAGAGAGAGATTTAGTTTCTTTTCGCGAAAGTAGTCATGCATATCTTTGGCCTTGTCATGGTCACCGATCTATTTTCTACGGCAGTTAGAATGGCTTCTGCTCCACCATTTTAAAGGCCTTTAACACACCAAAAAGATTCAGTGTCAAGGTGGATTGTATGATAATAGATTTTCTATATTCTCATGAGTTGATTGTTCTCCGCAATTGCCTCTCTCTAACACCGTTTGTACTTAGATATATATACATATGTATATACTTAATATATTACTATATAAAATACTAATTCACCCCTTTCTCCCCTTGTCCTCATCATTAAATTGAAATCAATAACACACACAGACAAGTACATGTACTCAAGCAGAGATTGATGGGCCTGATATCTTTTACACTGATGAATTTTTTTCTTCTTCTCTGAACTTGAGCCATGTCAAGATATGTTCCATCCAATTTATATGGTCGTCCCTTTTTACATATACAATCTACGTTTTTTGGTCACTTGCCAAATGTTGGACAGATTGTGGGATGAGTCCATGTTCCTTCATTATCAGTGAAAGCATCGTGGAAATTGGCTGTGTTTATGCAGATTTTTAGGCTTCCCTCCCGTCTTCAATGCTTGAGGGGGGAAACGGTGAATATTATTTAAATTAAATAAATGGAGGAAACACAGATGCGATTCGTGCGAGGAAGTACAGGAGGGGAAAGGGAGAATTCGAGAAAGTACAGCCGAGACAGATGGGATGAGGAAGAGCTGGAGCCAAATCGTAGGGGGAACGCTTTGAAGATATGTGCATATTTATAAGAGAGAAAAATTCGCAAAGAGAGAGACATCTAAAACAATTCAATTTCAGAGAGAAAAAAACAAATCGCAAGGAGAAACAAATCCAAATTGCAGAGAGAAAGAAAACCAAATTTGCAGAGAGAGAGAAATAAATCGCAGAGAAATGCAGAGAGAGAGAGAAAAAATCGCAGAGAAAGGCAGAGAGAGAAAAAAATAAAGCGCAGAGAAAGGAAGAGAGAGAAAAAAAAATCGCAGAGAAAGGCAAAGAGAGAAAAAAATAAAGCGCAGAGAAAGGAAGAGAGATGCACAAAATAAGGGAGAAAAAATGCGCCAATGAAATGGGAACAAAGGTGAGAGAAAGTCTAAGGACGTAGGAAAAACTATACAAAAAACAAGCATATGAGAACGAGACAGCGAAAAAGAGACAAAGAGACGGACGAGGATGATCCAGAGGGAGAGAGAGGCGAAAAATGGGAAGACAAATAAAAGACAACAAAAGATAGAGAAAAAGTATGTACAAATAAAATAAAATAGAGAAGCTTAAGAAGAAACGGCAAAGGCTACAGGCGCAGAAGAGGGAAAGAGGAAGACAGAGACAGAAAAAATTGAGAAAATGAATATATTAATTTTGAGACAATACAAGATAGAGGGTTGAATTGGGCTACAATAAATGCAGAGATAGATAAAAGATGGGACAGAAAGAGAGACAGAGCGAAAATCAGAGAGAGATAGGACAGAAGAGACAGAGCAGAAATCAGAGATAAATAGGACACAGAGATAAAGCGAAAATCAGAGCGAGAAAGAGACAGCGAAAATCAGAGAGAGAGAGAGAAAGAGACAGAGCGAAAATCAGAGTAGGACAGAGAAAGATAGAGCGAAAATCAGAGAGAGATAGAAGAGAGAGAAAGATGCATGACTGGAAGAGAGACGGATATCGAGAATACAGAAAAGTAGAGGGAAAAAGGGAGAAGGACACAAAGAGACAAAGAGGGAAAGAGAGAGAAAAAAGGGAGAGAGAGCAAGAGACAAAGAGAGAGAAAAAAGGGAGAGAGAGCAAGAGACAAAGAGA
>JAQGBT010003891.1:0-18153 GCA_034698585.1 Disparrhopalites patrizii | reverse complement strand
AAACGTCTGTATGACGGTAAAACATTACGCCCGATATTTCATTCGATCAGGGGACGTCACAGGACGTTCAAGAATATCATGGGACGTCCAAAGTGGTAACTCTTTCTGCTAGGGGTGATTGAGCTAAATAATGACAATTTAGATTAGTAAATGCTTCATATTGTTATAATCATACAGGATTTCCTTTGGACAATTCAATTAGGAATATATAAACCAGTAAATACAGGTTAAAAGAGAAGTTTCATTAAATGGTTAAGATAATTGGTCTACTATATAGAACGGTGTACCAACAAAATTCCGCAGCAGTTCGAGGAAAATGAAAATATCATTAACGTGGATTTACTAACAAGGCAAGTACTATACTAAATAAGCAATTCTTTAATAGTAAACGTGTTAAATTTATGTCTACTCCAAGCAGAATATGCACACAAACCATGTAAAACAAATATGAACATTTCAACATTTTGAGTATACTCAAAATGTTTTTTAAACTCAACAACTAACACTGACACCATGATAATAGCAAAAACAGCAATACTTGTTTCCTAATATTATCCTATAAAAAGGCACCTTGCATTATGTGAACATCTTAAGTAGTTCCCTCTTAGAATCGACTTGGGACTAGCCTTTAAAGCATTGTGATGTGAATTCTGTCTACGTTTATTATTCAACGTGAAGGTCCTTTTTTATTTGCCAGCATGCAGCTGTACACTGAAGTCTCTCTATAACAAGTCTCTTTGTAGCAACATTACTGTGTAAAAACATTATTTTTGCAGCCCTTCGTGTATACAGTCATACCTCTCTATAACGGGCTCCCTTATAGCGGCTTTCTCTCTACAACGGTGGCTGAAAATGCTACCCTCAAAAACTTCCTCCAATTGCTAAGAAATTGCTGTTCCCTATAAGGGTTTGTCGGTATAACGGGGAAAATATGCTGATTTGAGGGGAACCGTTATAGAGAGGTTCGACTGTATAAGGTACATATTTAATGTTCTATATAACAACTTTTCCCTGTAACAATATTTTTTGCACTTTCCTCAACAGTTGCTTCATAGAGGCTACACGGTACCTTGAACTCAGACCTAAAAATTACAAGCTTACGAATCTTTCCCGTATAATATAGCACAATATATATTTCACTTCAGCAGTAGCTTTAAAGCAAAGCCAAGCAAGTTTCTCAAACAAGCAATGATGTTGCCATTCGATTATTTTTTGCTTAGGATTCTGTTGCAATTATTTGATTAATTTTACTTCCGTACTTCGTGTCACAACAACAATCAATATTTCCCCGCACATGTAATGCTATTATTGAGAGCAATAATGTGCACATTACGATCTCGGACGGCCTCAGCGAACATTTTATGTAGTTGTTATCAATACCCAGTACAAAAGTATATCGTATCTTACAAGGCTATGGAATGACTTGATTTGCCGATTAGTGTACAATTATTATTATCTGTGTGTATAGTACGTGCAAGAAAATAATTGTTAAGAATAGTTTATTTAGTGATGTTAGGCATTACTCATACATTGGAGTCCCTATATAATAACCCTGAAGGGAAGGATGAAATAAATTGTTACAGTGAATCGTTGTTATACAGAACTTAAACACGGTACATATACGAAGGGCTGGAAAAATAATGTTGCTACAGAGAAATGTTGTTATAAAGAGACTTGTTATTGAGAGACTCCACTGTAATAGAACGAACAATTATGTCTTCTATCATGCACCTGCATGTTGCCAAACATATGAATCTATTCGTATCAAGTTGTGTCCAACACGTATTATCAAACACTTGATAACAAACACACCCAAGTATTTATCGTGATACCAAGCTAAATAATACTACAGTGGAGTCGCTATAACAAGTCTCTTTACAACAACATTTATCTGTAACAATATGATTTTTCCACAACTTTGTACATGTAAGTTGTATATATGATGTATATGTATGTCTATATACATATATAACAAATTTTCCCGGCAACAATATTTTTCACCCTTCCCCTACGAGTTGTTACACAGAAACAACACTGTAGTGAACGAACCTTATATAAAAAATAGATGCGTGGCATCTTGAACGTAGGAAAACAACTTCAAATTGCTTACCGGACAACCGAAGATGTTAAATTCAGAAATTCTATGCAGACGTTCGTATCAGCTCCGCAGCTTGCTCTCTCGCCGGGAAATTTGGACGAATTGCCTACATACAAACATCTGATGCTAGTATATTCATAATAGTAAATATGTTAGTTAAACCAAAAATAATTCTAGTTGCTATTCTTGCTATCGGGCTATGTGAAAATGCTACCTCACTATCCCTAAAAGAAGTACGAGGCTATAAAATACTACGATCCATTTCCTCGAGTAAATGCAGCGTTATGATCCATCGATTTGATTGGTCGTCACAATGTCAACAAGACGAATTGTTCGCAGTCATCGACGATCTTAATGCAGCCGGAATTTCTCGTGTAATCGGTAGATTCTATAACCAGGAAACAACGGAGGCACTAAAGCTGAGAAACAAACTGCTCCAAGCAGTAACTGTCAAGCGTGAACAAACATGTTTGTTCGCAGTTTTTCCGGATTACTACAGAACAAAGCATATTTCCGGCCCGGTTTTCCTTCCTGGTGTAATTATTAAATGGCGATTGCCTCATCCACAAGTCGTACTCGTGCTGGTGACCGAATTACAGCCCTTCGTTTACAATTATTACATCACCGCGATCCGAGCTAGAATAGTTTTTGTGAAATATGGTCGACGCCTCAGAGAGTTGTGCGTACTGTGTTTGAACTTTCCTGGTGAGTACGAGTTCCGAAGATTGAAGGATGTCACCTGGAAGGATTTGATGTCCATTCCGAACATACAGCATTTTCGTGGGAGAAGTCTCCTTCTCGATCCTAATAATGTCCAGCCCGTGAAACACGACTGGAGATTCAAGCTTTACCAATCTACTCCTTTGACAAGAATGCTCAATATTCTAAGAGTGTCCTTGAACTTCTCCGTTCAGTACTGCAAAGACAGGCAACACGATATGTATGGTCGAAACATGCCTCGCGGTGTTCCGGCAAGATTCTGGCAAGTGACCTACAATAATTTGCAAGACGGACTTTTAGGTACGACATCTGCAACTGGATTCCATCCAAAATACCCGCTTTACAACCTGCTAAGCGGCCGGGTGTATAAACATGCGGTTTTAATTGCTTTAAATGACGGATTGCTGGATTCATTCGCGTTGGCTTTCATACTGGACACGCCATGCTGGATTTGTTTAACGCTGGGTATTGCTTTGGCAATAACTGTTCTGATTGTGCATTTCTACCACAACCTGGGATTATTGAAGGCTTTGAGTACAAGCGTTAATTTAATTTTGCCCACACTGCTGGACCAGTACAATTGGCCAAAGCTGGAATGCTTAAAAATACCCACGACGAAAATTTTACTGGTGTGGGGGCTAGCTCTCATTGTGATCGGAAACGCCTACAAAGGCTCCGTGTTCACATTTTTGTTTTTCCACCATCCGCCCCGCATGCCACGTAATCTGGTAGAACTGGCAGAATTACGGGAGCCATTGTACACCTTTGAAGGCGTCACGATATACGACGGAACTACATCTCCATACAATGAGTTTAAATACGGTGGGACTATCGCCAGAGTCACCACTAAGAATTACCATGCAAAAAGTATTGGCAAATTTATTCTACGATGAATCTGTTAAACTACTGGCCTTCTTTACTCTCATGGGCATGCGTGAGCAGAAGGTCCTACAAGCCAAAGTGTACAATGTGAGCAACGCCAAATCAACGTATTATTTCGTACATGACCCGGATCGTAGTTATTTGTTCGAAATCTTCCTGCAGCCAAAATTGTTTCGACACGTGGGGACGAGCAGGGAACTCCCGTTTTTGACCTCGCAACAAATGGGTGCGGTGGAGGACAATGTATTTGGTATACGATTCGCGGGTAGTTGGAACAGTTTGGTCGAGAGCGGGCATTGGAATGTTATCCTAAAGAATGCATTGGTGACTGAAGACAAGCCTTACATTGAAAAGTCTCATTCTAGCATATGCAAATATATTTACCAGATATGCGGTATACAAAAGAATTGCAGTGGAACTCGCAATTATGTTCTGAGTCTCGTTCAAAGCCTCCAAAAATATAATACGATGAGTTTGGTTCTAGGAACTAGTGAACTGCAGTTTGGTGTGCCAGAACCACTGAGTAGAAAAGGACTGTCACAGTCTTTTCTGGCTTTCGGACTTAAGACGGCCATATCTTTAGCGGGCTTCATATTTGTAAGTGAACAATTGTTGCACACGCTAAAATACGAAAAGACGTAAGACGGTGGAAAGATCGATAAAAGCAATTGGATAATCATAACGAGTAATCATGTGCTTGTACTCTGATTAAGCAGTATGTTTTTTCACTGACATTCCAGCACAAAATGGCTGAACCAGATTCTGTCCTTCATGTCTGTCGAAAACTGTGGAAGGAAACTTCTCCACGAAAAATACAGCGAATACCAAAAGAAAACAAATAGCGAGTAGATATCATATGTGGAGCATTCACTTCATATCCACTGGATCCACACTGTCTGCTTGGATTTAAAATCAAGATCCAGATGTTGTACTTTTTTGCGAATTCGTTATACCCAAAGCTGTCTTGTGACCTTCCCGTATAGGGTAATTAGCGTTATTTCTTTTCGCTGCAGATCCGAAGTATATGCTAGTCGCTTTTATGCTTTTCTGCCGGTAGTATACCGTCTCACTTGCTGAAGATAGATTCCACAATCCATTTTCAACGAGCTGATTCCAGAAGAACTTGATGTCCGCCCCCGCGAAATTATTTTCAATCACAACAAATTGTTCCAAAGAAAACACGGAAATTTTCCAACCTTGTCGAACGTGCCTGAGCGCCAGCGGTTGTGTGAAAAGTTGAAACAAAAATTGGAATCCTTCCAGGTTTAATAAAAAAAAATAAAAAGCACCCTATAAAGCATCAAATTTCGCCTGTTATGGCGAAAAACTGTTACAGAGAACAGACAGTTCTATGTTAGCAATTGGAGAAAGTTTTTAAGGGGAGTATTTTTTGCTGCTGCTAGAGCGAGAGTACTGTTATAAAGGGGACCGTTATAGAGAGACTCGACTGTATCTCTATAAAAGCTTGCTTGCTATAACAGCGTCCTGGGATATCCCCGAGAGCTTCATAATGTAAACAACTCCTTCCATAACAACACTTGCTACAACGGAATTTTGCTATGGACGCAGGATTTTTCCTTCCCCAGACAACTTTTCTATCACTACAACATCGTTTTCTTACTATAACAACATTCTGCCACCATCAAATACACCTTTAATAAAGTCAATTCTCTCTATACCGGACCTCCTTATAACGGTTTTCGCAATATAACGGTGTTCATAAACCCGCTCGAGACCATTTCAATGCTAAAATCTTCCTCTATAACGGTTATTTTATAACCGTTTTTTCGTTATACCGGGGAAGCTCTGAATCTCATACCAATAAATATCTTTTGCTATAACAGTTGTAGATCACGCTCACACATGCTATAACGGTTTTTTCAAATTTCTGAATCCCCGCCATAACTTCCCTTTTGCTATAACGGTTTTAGGCCACTTCCTCACACGCTATAACGGTTTTTCTGTAATTTCGAATCCCCCGCCATTAAAATAGTATGATAACGGTTTTCCTTATATGTACCTGTTAATCGTTATAACGGTTTTTCTGGCTGCTTTTTGCAAAACCGTTATAAAGAGAATTGACTGTATTCAGTTTTTATTCATAACAGCACTTGAACGCTTTAACAACACACGTTTATTCTTTTTTCAAGGAAAATTCAACATTTTTAGTGCAGTTGCAGAAAGATTGATATATTTTATTAAATTATCAAACTAATGCCTGGAATTGGTCTTGCTTCATTAATATTATTATTTTTCCTTCGATTTTCTATAATAGCACCGTGCTATAACACCACAATTTTAAGTGCAGATAGGGTGCTGTTATGTACAGTGAGAGTCGACTATAATTACCAATGCATGTTCATATGTATTTATTTGCGTACTGCGCAATTGTATCTACACACTTCAATGTTACAAATTATGAACGTCTTGCAAGTGCCTTTATTCTGGTTTTTATCCACATCCGAACAAAATGATCCAAGTTATGACGGTTTTTCCGCCATAGTTTCAAAAGTCCCATTTTAATGAATCAATTCCCGGCTTTGACGATAAAAGGCAAAAATACTATTTTCCTGCAGCAGTTAAAATCTGAAAAACCATCAACACAGAATTTTATCAAGCAAGCTGATTTTAAAGCTATAAATTCAAAATGGCGAATGAAAAATTCACCGAAAAAACCCACTTTTGACTTGGCTTCAGAAAAATGATGGCTGCACCAAGTTCTGTAAAAACTTCATCATGAAAGCTAGTTTTCAGCATCGGTCAGCTCGCGCCAGTAGCGTAATGTGCAAAACATGTTCGGTAAAATACATCACAACTGCGAAGGCAAATGCTATCTTAAAAACAAGAAAAGATTGCGATAGTCCTTTCCTATTTAAAGCCTCCGGCATTTCAGCCTGCATTTCACTAGTTCCCAGAATTAAACTCATCATATTGTAGTATTGGAGGCTTTCGGCAACACGGAGAACGTGATTGTGCTTGCTGTTGCAGGTACGATTCTCACTGTAAATCTGGTATATATTTTGACATACGTTGAGTAGAGCGTTCTTCAGGGCACGTTTCCGCTCATACGCAAACGTATCCTTCCTTAAAGCACCCCAAACACCGGTCTCAACTAGGCGATTCCAGCTGATCGCAAATCGATAACCAAATACGTTGTCCTCCACAGCGCTCATTTGTTCCGAGGTCAAAAACGGGAGTTCCTTGCTGATGCTTAACCTTCGAAATACCTTTGGCTGCAGTATTATTTGGAATAAAAAGCTTAGATCTGGATCATGCAGGAAATAGTACATTGTTTTGACGTTGCTCACGTTGTATTTTCCAAAGCGGATTTCCTTCTCCTCATTCATACCCAAAAGAACAAAAAATCTCACCAGTCGTAAATATCCGAGGTAGCTCAAATTTGTCACGAATTTTTGCAACCTCCACGCCAGCGTTGATTCTTGCATATATTTCAGACCAGTGTTAATAGTGTAATGATAGCGAGATTGTGACTGTGAAGTATGCCTGCCATGTACAACAACAGATTCGAATGTGTAGACGGGGTCGTGTAACTCTGCCAGTTCCGCTAAATTTGATGGCATATGCGGCGGTGAATGGAAAAATAAAAATGTGAAGATCGCACCCCTGTAGCCGTTTGAAATGACGATCAAAGCCAGACCCCACACCGTTAAAATTTTAGTCGCAACCGGTTTTAAGGATCTAAACTTTGGCCAGTTGTACTGGTCCAGCAGCGTGGGCAAAATGAAATTCACGGCCGTACTGAAAGCTTTGAATAATCCCAGGTGTACGCGGGAATGCACAAATAGAACGGATATCGACAGAAGAATGGTCAGGGACAAGCAAATCCATGACGGAGTGTCTAAAATAAAAAGCAAGGCAAACGGATCAAGCAGTCCGTCATGTAATGCTATCAAAACCGCATGTATATCCATTCGACCATTTAGTAGTTTGTAGAATGGAAAATACGGATGAAATCCGATTGCTTCTTTTGTGCCTAAAAGTCCTTGCTGAAAATTATTGTAATTTGCCGTCCAGAATCTTGCCAGCACTCCACGACGGATGATTAGTCCATACATATCCTCGTCCCTGTCTTGGCAATACTGAACGGAGAAGTTCAAGGCCGCTCGTAGAATATTCAGCATTTGTGTCATGCAACTGTGTTGATGTTGTATGAATCTTGAGTCGTGCTCCAGAGGCTGGACATTGTTGGGATCGAATAGAATACTTTGCCCTCGGAATTCAGGTACGTCCGGCATTGACAACAACTTCTTTCGGCTGGTTTGTTTCAATCTGCGATATTCGTACTCTTCTGGAAAGTTCAAGCAAAGCACACACAACTCCTGGAAGCGGCGACCATCTATCACAAACACGATCCTAGCACGGAGAGTGGTGATGTAATAATTGTAAATAAATGGCCTTGTCGCGGTCACCAGCACGAAAACGAGCTGTGGTTGAGGCAATCTGCACTTAATAATAATTCCGGGAGCGAACAGCGGGCCCCAAATCTGGTCTGACGAGTAGTAATCCGGAAATACTGAGAATAATTGCTTTTCTCCATGCTTCACCGTCACCGCTTGGAATAGTCTCTTTGTCACATTTATAATTTTTGTTGTTTCCTGCTGGTAGTAATTCCCGATGAGACGGGAACTTCCGGCTGCATTTAGGTCTTCCATGACAGCGTGTAACTCATCTGATTGCCATCGCCGCAGGCGTTCCCACCGATGAATCATGGCAATACATTTGTAGGTAAAAATCGATCTCATTATTGTGTAGTGCGGAATTTGGTTTAAGGATATGGCGGTAGCGAAATTGTAACAAAGTCCTATGCCCACCAAAGCGAATACAAATTTTTCTGGTATCGTTAACATAGCTGCGTTTGACGACTACCTACAATCTATGTCGTCGTAGCAAATTTTCAGAGGCAAAAGCAAGCTGTGCGATACCAAAATTTCAGCAGGTGGTCAGTCCGGTGTTTTTAAGTGGAAGCTGTCATATATGTTTGCATATTGAAGCTGTCAGGTGGCCCGTTCGGTAAATGAAAATTGCCAACCATTATTGTTAAATTTGTTAGCAAGATAAATTGATTGAATATGTACTTAGCGAATAACAACAAAAAGTTTTCACCTGAACAAAAAGAATTTCCTAAGAGCTTTTTGCTCTTGCTCTGCTCCTAACTCCTAAGTTTTTGACCGTGTAAACCATTAACATTTGAGCACCGCTAACGTCTAATTTTTTCGGCTATAATGGTTTTCTTAATGTATACCAGCATGTAAATTGAATTATACCCTTGGTATGAAAAGCGCTTATTCCAACTTACAACTTCTGTGCATGTGATCAGAAATGTGAATGGCCGATTTTCTTACTCTGACTACAGCGGAGTCTCTCTATAACAGCGTCCAAAAAAACCCAAAATTTTTCTGTTATAAAAGAAATGCTGTTATAGAGGACGCAATTAATATGTATTCCATGTACAAGGTACGGCAAATTTCCTGACGTTATTCGGAACATGCTGTTATAAGGGGTGCTGTTATGAAGACTCCACTGTATGTCATTCCGCGAATGAATAAAGTATTACGTATAGATACATAACAGATACATTACGTATATATTAGCTATATATGTATGATGAGCAATAGATGATGAATACAATATCTGTCAACCTTCTAGATAAGTCATACTTAATATTCTCTACTTGGTTCACTTAATGCTATATGCGCGTAAGGTCTAGCGGGGTATGGGTGATGTTGGGACTCTATGGGGATATTCGGAGAATTACTGGGAATCGTGAAGAACCACTCGCAGGCTTTTGAGTGGGGAAAACTCCCGGGAATTACTCTAAAATAACGGTAAACACAAGAAACAGATTATGCTATTCAGTAATGACTAAGTCAATTTATTCATTGGAGTCGAAGGATAACAACAATTATTTATAATCTTTGCTTATATTTCATAGTCCAGAATCACACTTCTAGGAAAGAGAAAGGCACAACCACATCACTTGTATTCTCATCTCTTCCTCCTTTTCAACTGAAGGGGAAGACGGTTTGGGCTTGTACTTGGTATTGTCTTAGCATACTCTTCTTATCGTCTATGCATTATCCTATGTATATTAAATAATAAATAAAGAATATTTCTTATATTCGTCAAAGGAGTAATTAATAATGCACGCATATGTATTTCGTAAAGACCAGGACGAGGTAGTGCAGTGGCTACCGTGTGCACGCTGCTTGGGAGAGGGCGTGGGTTCGATCCCCACCCGACACGAACCATTTTCACTGAGTAACAGCGGCTTTTTCCCACTGGGTTTCTTTCCGACTGTTCACCCAAGTAGCAAGGACTGATACGGGGACAAGGTTCCCCACAGTTAAGAGAATAATGCACAAACCGAGAGAATAAAGGGAAACACTCTGTCAGACCATACGGTATATCGGAGTATAAACCCCATTTTTTATTATATTTCGTAAAGCTAAAATGATCATATAACAGATGTAGTATCTTCCCAGGTTTTTCAAAATCTGAAATCATGTGCGCTTTCTACTCTCTTGTCCATCCACGGTAAGGTGTAACAATCGGTTTGCTATAGGTGAAGTATACATATGTTCCATTTCGACATGGGCCGAAATCACTTCGATCTTCCAGTGAAATTTTGAAGCATACCTCCGTTTTGAGTTGCCAAATTCAATATGTGTACAGTTTGGATCAAGGACATTGAGATGATTCAATGGCGAAGACAAAGAGTCCAACGAACAAAATGGCAGCTTGCAAGCACAAAAGATACCACATTCCCTTCATATCTATTGGCTCCAAGGATTCGTGTCAGAACTCGCTGGTTCCCCAGATCAAGCTAAGCACATTGAACGTTTTGAGTCGTCCAACAATCTCCCTTAAATTAAGCAGCCTGTTTATGAAATCAAGAGATGTTCGCTGCAAAAATAATCGTCGAAGTTTCTATCCAAATCCCTGATTCGGACTCTGCTGATGAGCGCCGTTTCCTCTGCAGCACAGTCCCGTTTCCACCATCTGATTCCAGTAGATTTAAAACTGGGTGCTGAAAATGTTTCGTTCGATCACCGGCCATTGTTGTTGAGAAAACATGGATAAAGGTTTTCCAAAGTGAATGTGTCTGGATCTCTTGTGTCCGATCAGGAGTTTCCAGAAGTGTAAAACGTGTTGATACTTCAGCATGCGATAAACAGGCAATTCATTGTCCATCTGCGTCCCTTTCAACTGAACGTTCTTTGCCTCGTCTTGTGCCAACAGGAATAAATACGTCTATTGCCTATATAGACGAGAATTTCCTGGATTCTCCCCAGAGTTTCCTTCAGCATATTCTGCGCTACTAACTCTGTTCTGCAGTAAAGTAGTGTTTCCAGTGCTGTCTCCAGGATTCGGTGGAAGGCTGAGCCTTTATGCGTGACGCCAGATTCACGGAAGCTAACTGATGACTCAAACGTGTAGATGGAATTATTCAAATCAAGTATCTCCACCCATTTTGCGGGCACGGGCGGTTGTTGATAAAAGTACCGGCAGGGTAGGACAGCGACTGTGCAGTAATTCCCAATTACGACCAAACATACGCCCCAAAGGAGTAATATTGGTGACGTGAATCCGGGCAGCTTGGACAAGGTTGGCCAAGAATACTGATCCCACAATGGGGGGGGGGAATTTAATATCAGTGCCATCTGAAGGGCAGTGAAGCTTCACATGTTTTGGCGATACGCTGGCTGATACCAAAAAACGGATACCAGGGCACTGAGAACAGCTATTAGTAGTAGCCATAGCCAGGGAGCTTTATCAAAACCGCAAAGAAGCGCCAGTGGATCGACGTGCTTCGTTGTGACAACAACGATAATAGCATGAAACGTTTTTTCACCATGAAGCATTTCGCTAGAATGGTAGAAGTGGTCAAATCTAAGCAGATCTTTGGTCAATCTCGACCTTTAATTAGTTTATATTGACAGTATTGTACAGTCTCCAGCAGCCATAGCCAGGGGCTGTAGAAATGCTGGATGCATCCATAACCTACCTCCAAAGAAGTCCTTGGGAAGTACCGTGTCAGCGGCATTCACGAAGGAAATTTTCTATAATGCCTGGTCATATCCAGTTGCCAAACACAGAGGGCACAATTCAAATAATACGAGCTCGTTAACGACATACATAATCCTGGCTCTGATTAATTCTATGCAATAGTTGTATTTCTGCGATCGGAATTCCTCGTCTCGTGTATAAACGAAGACATGTGTGGGATTTGGAAGGACCCAATAAGAATACAGAGCGGGACCAAATCCAGCGGGTTCATCCGGAATCGTCCGAAGGTGCTTTGGGAAAGATTCCGTGAAACTGGCGACATATCCCGTTGTTTTTCTCACGACACAAGCCAGAAAAATGGCCCCTAATTCTGGGTGAAATTTCTTTTCTGAATACGAAATTTTTACAAAATGGTAAAGCCTGTCTTGGTCCACCAGAAAATCGCCAACTAATCGTGCGTTATACATATGCCAACGTTGCTTCGTCCCCGGGGATTAAGCAGTCATTTCCAAGGCGGGATTCCCCCGGTATTATGTGGAGGATATATTCGCTGGGAATTTTGAATGGAACCGAATTCCGACTCATTGACATTAAAATTTGCCCTTCTGTTGTAGCAATGAACAAAAGCATTTGCAAAGGTAATATATGCACGCCTTTGAATGAGATTTCTTTCGAGCCTGCCATCCCGATTTATTGATATCTCTATACAATTCGCCTTTCATGCAAAATCCTGGAAAGAATCCAGTGGCCCATTTACTATTTCACCACCACAACCACTCGCACAAAACTCTCACAATATTGGCCAGAATGAACATAATAATTTAATAATACGACAATTTACACCATTGTGTACAGGAAAAAACTACCATATAATTTCATACACATTTCTATTATCCCAGATTGTGTATATATGCAAGAAATGTGAATAATAATTATAGTCTTTTTTTGCACACTCCCCTGGTTTTGTGACTGGTACTTATTTATGAAACAGGCTGTACATAATAGGTACATATATACATATGGCGCAAGTGAATGTGATTGTTGTTAACATTAGCCGGTGCTTTAAAGTGTAAAGGATTATTGATTTCAACATCAAAGTCAATATGAGGGTGTACAAATGGAATGAATGAGAAATTTGAACGTTGGTGAAAATACATTTGGAAATGCACAAAGGGTGACAGAGTGCATGGAGAAAAACAGTTTTCACCGAAATTCCGCAGTCCCAACCTCTCCGCCGTATGTGGGAGGAGCTTAGAAAAATCGGGAAGTGACATTTTCACTCAACGATTTCTCAGCCGCATATTGCCCGATTTTCAAAAAAATTGGTGTGCTAGCTCCTTGAAGAAAGTCAGGGTAGTCGTTTTCAAGCGCAACGACTAAATCCGAAAAATCTGAATTTTGGATTTTTCTCAAATTTGGCCCTGAAACAATTTTATTATGACTAAAAGATCATTTCAGAGCATTGTGTTGGGTTTCTTACTAAGAAAAACCAGAAATCTTAAAAAAAACGAAAAATTCGAATTTTAACATTTTCTCCCTAAACTCAAATTTTATTGAATGCAGAACATTATAAGAGCATTGTGCATAATAGGCCTTTTGCCCCAGAAAACCCCTTAGGATTCAGCAAACCGAACAATCCGAATTTCAGATTTTTGAAATTCGAGTTGTCAATCTCGGGGTTTTGTCAGGAAAGATAGGATTATCACGCAATCCGAGTCTCTATGTAACAAGTCTCTTTATAACAACATTTTTCTATAAAAACATTATTTTTCTAGCCCTTCGTACATGTAAGGTGCATATATAATGTTCCATATAACAGCTTTTCCCCATAACAATATTGTTCCCCTTCCCTTCAGAGATGTTATATAGAAACTCCACTGTATGTATTACATAGGTATATCTATAGGCTATATAGAATGACTATAACAAGCATTTTTAGCCTGAGTGAGTCGGAAAGGATACGAGTAGACCAGCAATTTGCTGGAGCACGTAGTCGAAAAAATCCGGCGTGGTGCTCCTGCCCAGCACTTCAAAATCCCCACAGCGTATTCTTACTATCGGCATACCGTCCAAGCTCTTTGCCACAAATCCGGTGACCCACCCAAACCTTCCGCGGGCTCGATAAAGCCGCGCCAAACATTTGGCTTCTTCCCGCAAATCCAGCACCAAATACGCCCCTCCAAACATGAATACTTGCAGTGCAATTGTGTAGGCACTCCCAAACAAGAACGGATAGCCCAGGGCTGGGGCGGATCGCAAGAATATAATTCCGGTGTAACCATACGCAATGGCATTCAGAAGGAAGATCAGTTTCGCGAGATAGTTTGGGGAAGCGAATACGCTGTTGTACAGAATTATTTCCGCCCAATTCTCCCTCAGAATTTGTAGTGTCCTCTTCCCAGAAATTTCTTCCGATCTGTCTCAAAATTTTGTTAATTAATACTCTTTTATCCTACAGTATTGAATATAAAATAGTTAAAAATAATAATAATAATAGTAAGGATAACAGTTTATAAAATAGTTATTATACCGAATACTGTCCACGAGAGGGCGTAGAACATCATCCACAAGGTGAGACTGGACAAAAGTAATCAGTGTCAGCGCCGTAAGGTACATGTAGCTAATGATTTCTAATAGAAACCACAAATCGATCAGCCACGCCCAGCCATCAATCCACACATTCCTGCTCGGAATCGAGTACGCCACTAAATATGGAGCAAAAGGGAACTCCACGAGCGTTAGTGCCAACCAAGGTACAAGGCTGTAAATGCTTAAAGGTAAATTTATAACGATCCGCTCCACCAAGGTCTTCTTGGCGCCGTATGCATTCAGTCGCTCATTTTTGCCTGGAAAATGTTCAGGAATTTGAAATTTTAAACGTCGTAGAAATATTTCTAAAAGCAGAATAATAAAAGATTGGTTATTGATGACAAAATATCGTTTTTTAAAATATCTAACCTTGTAAATTCCAACGCGCCAAGACCGTCCACTTCCTTTTGACTCTTGTGACGGCACTCAAAATGACCGCCACTTCCGCCCTGTAACGATGAGCGATCCACATGGCGTACCACGCGGAGTAGCTGGCGCTGAAGGTGATGAGGTAAATGGCGTACTCTGGCATGCTCCAAGCCTGGTTATTAAACGGGATGTTATTCACCACGAAAACGGCCGTTTTTTGCAACAGAAGAAAGAGAAAGGAAATACGACGCCAATGCCAAAATGGAACGTCGAGGACGGGGACAAAGAGGCCCGTCCTCCTATTTACGGACATGGGGAACACGTTAAGTCTTCCGAGGTAATGCGAGACGACTATATTCCAGCGAAACTCCTCAAACGTGATCATGACGACACCAAGGCTGCTAAATTCACAAGAGGATTTTACACGAATTGTAATGCCATTCACAAAAATGTTCGCACATTCACAAAACGTGTGAGCAAAAAATGTCGTTAAACATCTCCCATGACAAATTTGTCTTCAAAAACACCCCGTTATTAATTTGCTTTGATTTCCTTAAAATGTTTTCGCCTTTTAATAACGTAAGTTTTAAAATCTTGTCTTCACAATATCTCAGTCAAGACGATATTGGGAATGTAAAGGAATACGTTTTCGTGTAGTAATGATGGATTCGGTATAGAACTTTGTTTAAACTTAAACTTAAATAGTTCCCGTTTGACGAATCACTGTTAAAAATTTTCCTTATAAGCAATTGTCCTCCACCAGGGAAAATAAGACTGGAGATCAAATCCATTTCCATCTGGACAGCCGTGGAACTACGAACATGGAAAACAACAGCTATATATACCATGCAGTGGGATTGAAAATACCGAATACAACAATTCAATTAGAACTGGAATTAAAATACATTTCTCAATCAGGCACACATTCCGCTTGGAAATTAAAAACATCCGAAGAGCCCGATTGAAGGTACCTATACATAAATGGAAGCGGAATTCAATCAAATATTGTTCAACAAATTAATATTATTTCCCAATAAAGTGATAGGAGAAATGACATGCGAACAAAACTTGCTTTTATAAATCCATTTATTGCTTGGATTGCCTATTAGCTAACATGAGGCGGATATATCAAAACGAGAATTCGTGGACGATAAATTCGTTTCTGTGTCGAGAAGGCGGAAGGAAATGAAAAACCCGAATGAAGTGTAGCCAAAGGGATATTTTCATCAAAGGATGGAGGACCACACCTGCATTTCACTAATGGATCCGGACAGAGCAGAATGGCTACTTGGAAACACAACCTGACACATTGCCGTCTCCACAAATGGCTGCCAGATAACGTCCTGACGGATATTAAATTGTGGAGAGACAACCCTTATAGTCCTTTTTACTGACAATGAAGGTTAGATCTCAAACCAGCCACCAGCAAACCAGCCACAAAGATATTATCTTTGTACTTGTATATGTGAGGAGCTCTGGTGTATACAATTGGATCTGTACTCTGAAAACGAGTAAATGAAAATCATGGCTTGGGCCTAGTCGTTGAAGGGAGAGGCAAAGGTATTGTCGAATGTTTTCGAGGTTGGAGTCGAGCACTTCCAGCGATGGAGTTTCAACGAGGATTTGAAAGTTGTGAAATATTACAATTTTCCCATTTAAACAATTAACTTTAATTGTTGTATTATTATTCACTCATGTCTTCATTTTGCGTTGGCACGAAATTCTTTATCCATTCTATTTATTAAATACAAAACACATTTGTTATAGATTACATAATGAGTTAAGAGCTAAATTTCTAAGAGCAATTTTCTAAAAGTACTTGTTTCGACCCGCCACGACAGGCTCATTTTACACATAAGCATTTTACAAGTACTTTAATTCCGATGCTATTATTTCGGAATGGAACATTAACTGTCAAAGTGTCAAACCTGCGGTCAATATTTTCGGGTGCCAATGAATTATGTAATTCTAATCTTTTTTTGGTTTCTCACTGAGCCGGCTTGTTTAAACGTTTCTAAACGACACCCTGAAAGTGATAAAACGAGTATTAAAGTATAGTAAATGCTTATATTATCCAAATTCGTTGCTCCGTAGTCCGGGTCATCGTTAAAAGGAGAAATGAGGATTTTCAATTAAATAGAATTTTGAATCTGCCTTTAGGGGTCGATATGCATTGTTGGAAAGTTGGAATGCTCTGCTAGCGTTTTAAATTACAGGTTGCGTAAAAATATTTCTGAATGGCTTTGAGATAATAGGGATTTTTTACAGTCGACTCTCACTATAACAGTCCTCTCTATAAAAGCACTCTTACTATAACAGCAGTCTGGGATCCCCCCGAGAGCTTTATAATGTACACGGCTTCTTCTATAACAGCATTTGCTGTAACAGCACTTTGCCTATAACAGCAGGGTTTTCCCTTCCCTAGACCACATTTCTCTCACTGCAACAGCATTTTTTTCTATAAGAGTATTCAAATAAGATCAAACACCCATTTAAAACTAACTTTTTCTCAATAACAGCACTTCAACTATAAAATACCGCAATTTTGTTCTTTTTTCAACAAAAATTTCAACAAAAATTCTTCATTTGGGGAAAATTGCGTATACGCAATTTACGTTTATAAACGTTGAAATCATCTATTAAATTATCAATACTATATCTGAAATTGCTGTTAATTAATCAATATTATTATTTTTTGCTAAGTTTTCTGTGACAGCATCTCACTACAGTGGAGTCTCTTTATAACAAGTCTCTTTATAACAACAATTCTCTGTAACAACATTATTTCAACAACCCCTCGTACATGTAAGATGCATATTTATTGTTCTATATATAACAACTTTTCTCTGTAACAATATTTTTCGTCCTTCCCTCCAGAGTTGTTATATAGAGACTCCACTGTATAACAGCATAATTTCATGCTCAGATAGGGTGCTGTTATAGTGAGAGTCGACTGTAAATAATCCCGATTTTTAATCCAAATCCCAAAACTGAATTAATCACTAACTGAATAATAATTAATGCACGTACCGCTTGGAGTCAGTCATAGTTTGTAAAATCTATTCTGACCCGTTTCATCGTCAAGATCTGCATGAATATCTTCGCAAAAGGCGTCCTAAATCATGATCCGGACCGGATATTACGCTTAAGAAATTATGAAAGGATAACCAAACCTATGTCAACGTTTGGTGTTTTATTAAGTAGGATCCATTTTGGGCCTGAACAAAATCACTTTGAATTTTTCTATAGCATACCTCCATTTTGTAAGGCCAAAATGGAGTTAATTTGCGAACATGCACATTAAAACACTTCAATGACGAAGACAATGAATCCAATGAGCAAAATGGAACCTTGCAAGCAGGAAAGGTACCACATTCCTTCCATATCTACGGGTAGTGCTGGGCATGGTCTGGTCCGGACCAGACCATATGCATGGTCCATGGTCCTGGTCCGGTCCGGTCCGGTCT
>JAQGBT010003890.1:0-18154 GCA_034698585.1 Disparrhopalites patrizii | reverse complement strand
TTTCTATATTAATTGCTCTCTCTATTTTATCTCTTTCTGTTTCTGTATTAATTGCTTTATCTCTATTTTTGTCTCTTTCTTTTTCTATATTAATTGCTCTCTCTATTTTATCTCTTTCTGTTTCTGTATTAATTGCTTTATCTCTATTTTTGTCTCTTCTATTTTGTTTATTAATTGCTGTATCTCTCTCTCTAGTTTGTCTCTTTCTTTTTCTGTATTAATTGTTCGCTGTATTTTGTCTCTTTCTGTTTTTTTACTAATTGCATTCTATCTATTTTGGTCTCTTTCTGTTCCTATACATATTGATTACTCTCGTTGTCTCTTTTTCTTCTTTCTCTCTCTCTATTTATGTGTCTTCCTTTTTCTATATTGATTGCTCTCGTTGTCTCTTTTCTTTGCAATAATTGTTCTTTCTCTGTCTAGCTCTCGTCGCCTTGTTCTCTTTCTGTATTCATGCTATCTTTGTATGTTTCTTCTTCGGTATTCTCTTGTTCTAACTCCTTTTCTGTCTGTTTTAATTACTCTATTTCTTTATCTCTCTTTTTCAATCTTTTTCTGCATTAATTATTATCTCTCTCTCCTCTTGTCCGTATTAATTACTCTCTGTTTGTTCACCTCCCTTTCTTTACACTTTCCTTCTCTCTTTCTAAAACATTTGCCAACATTTTTCTTGCTGTCATTCGACTATCCCTCCAAAAAAGGGCAATAAATGAACTGCTGTATGTGCATGTTTCATTTTATGTCTATTGCGTGAGAGACGACATGACTTTATTACATGAAATAACACCCTGTGGTGGTGTGTGTTCATAAATAAAAAAAGCTAACATTTTATACATGGTATTATTTCACTGACCGCCAAATAAATGTTCTTGGTCACTGTTACGTTTTAAAACACTTTTATGTCTCGTAAAAAAATTTTTTTGTCCACCCCATACATCGGCTGTATGTAGTACATCAAATGCTACAGAATCATTCAACTTTCAAAATATTTGCCAAGACCTTGAAAGTTGTATGTATAGCTGAGTGCACACTTTTACGGGGGACTCAACGATAGCGTTTCCCCTCAAGAATTTACGAAAAAAAAAATAATTTTCTCTTCTTACACCTAACTCTTTCGCGGATGATAACCCCAGTAAACTTTTTTTTTCGTTACATTTTTTTTCTCCTATTTTTTCTCTCCGACAGCAACAATTTGAGCAATTTACATATGTATACAATTTAGTTTGGGGGAACAAGGCTGAATACAAATTATTAGAGGCGTATATCTATTCAAAGGGTGGATGATTTAGGGATAAACACACAAGAGAGGGAAAAAAACCATGTAATGAATTAGATAAAAAAAAACGTACTGGAACAAGATGAGAAAGTGAAAACTTTCTTAAGGAGAAAATTTTTTGGAGTTTTTTTTAGTTTTTATAAACAATCGAATTAATAATATAATGGTCATTTCTAATTTTTACCAACTTTCCTTTTCTATTTGTGAAAGACAAACACACCATGATGTCCACTGTGGTGCTTGGAGTAATTGAGAAAAAGGCTTTCCCTGTACCCATTAGCATGAGTTGGGAGGAAAGAAGGAGCATTAGAAAATTAATAATGTCTGATTCTAATGTATTGGTTCTTTTTTTTGGTCATATTGGAAATTATTGACAACACAAGGAACTACTAAATCAGTAAGGTGATGTACTTTTATGCATACTAACAATGCAAGCACAAGTACTTTCCGTGTTTAAACAGTGAGAGAACGTATGCTGGGAGGTTTTTTTTGGCCGAGGTAATACTATTACAAATTATTAATGATTAATCATGTAAATTTTTAAAATGTTCTGTCTCCTTTCTCTCTCTCTTTCTATTATAGGAAGAATGATCACAAATTCAAGTTCAATCAACTACAACACTTTTGTTGCAATAGAATTTCAATTAAGAAGAATTTATACATAAAAGTTTTGCCGAGAACCCCTACTTGGTAATGTGTTGTAAATTGTAAAGGACAGAAAAAGACTGAGAAGGAGTTAGAGAGAGAGAGAGGGAGAGGAAGGAGGATGGGCCGAATTAGAATCTTATTGTAATTTCTCAGGTGATGTGCTCTTGAGTTTCTCACAATGTAAACTCCTTTATTTTCTCCTCCTTGAAAGCATTTTAGAGATTAAAAGAGTACACGAGAGAGGGGGAAAAAGGATAGGAAGAAAAAAGTGTTTACCCACAATGTGTATAAACTTAGGCCACATTTCCCCTCTCATTGAAGCACATACTCATCATGTCACTGACAGTGTGCTCTCATGTCTCTACACACACATCATCTACCCAACAAAATAAATCAAAGTCAAAAAGTCATTGTGAAAGTCCATTGAAAAAATTTTGTAGAATAGGGGATTTGCCACTGCAAAACATTAAATTTCTATCACGATGTATGTCCTATGGAAAAAAAATTGTTTTGATCTTCAGCTAATTTCATTTCGATATGTAGTAGGAAAAGTGCTAAGAGGATTACAATTCGCACTACAAAATGAGAGTAAAGTTGTAATAAGTCTACTGCAAATAGGGACATACATATCATCCGTACATATTATCCGTACATACATATTCTATATGGTTATACTTATGTGTACTGTTCAAGTGCATATGTTATAGGTACAGTTAAATGCATAATAATCATCAAAACACTTGTGGGGTGAATATCTGCACAAAATATATATGTTGTATTAAATGTCTTCCTCTGTCTTCCAAGATGTATAGGTATACACATACACATGTACTTTATACCTGTCTATTGTACCAAGATTGTCTGTCCTGAAGGAAAGCACAAGAAAAATGTGGAGAATGTATGAGATCAAGATACAGGCAGTATGTGTACTCATAAAAATTTGTTATTTTACTCCCTTAATGTAAACTACATTTGATGTAAGCTACAATCTACACTTTTGGAGAGTCCGTCGGTGGGATAAAAAAAACAGTGGATCTGTCCACTTTTTTTAAATGATTTTTTTATCCTTATTATTATTTTCCCCAGTCATTCCACAAGGTGTAGACATTGGACAGTGTAGAGCAGGAGGGGATGCAATTATATCGTGTGCCATTGCTAATAAACCTGATTGAGCCCCCTCGTGCAATTACCTTTCGGACTTTTTTTCTCAATAGTGTGATGCATATAACAAATACATTGTATCTATAGTATGTATGCCTTCATCTTCATCTTCTTCCCACGACGGCCAAAGAAAACAAAAGCAACAACCTTTTGGAGAAATATCATTTTCAACTTGTCATTTCCTAAGCATTTTATTTTTCTTACTTTTGAACATGAAATTCGACATGAACATGAATCTACTGTATAATATGTCACATTTGTAGGAGCAAATTGTACAATTATTAAATTCTCTTCAATCTCTCCCTTTCTCTTCCTCTCGGTCTCGTCTCTCTTTTTAGTCCCTTTTTGATCTCTCCCAGAAGATAAAAACCACCCAGAAGAATTACGGAGGGACACGGGATGAAAAAAAAAAGACGGACACAAAAACAACAATGTCGGGTAAGTCCATTGTCAAGATTGAGGTTACTTATTACTATTATACTTGTCGCCTGTATTCCTGTCCGTCATCCAAATGTGTGGTTATATGTTCCTGTACTAAATCGAAAAAAGATATGTACACGGACAGTGTGAAGGTGTGAGTTTTGTAGGAGATTTTTGATCCCTTTGGGAATGTATAATTGTTACTTTACAGCTCAAAGAAGTTTGTTAATGGTAGTAAAAGTGCATTATTCAAGTCATCATTTGAGGATACAGACGAAACAGGTTCCTTTCTTTCCTTTCATATGAGAACAAAAAAAAAGAAGAATGTGGAGAGCAAGAGGTAAAAAGTTGGGGTGTCTCCGTATATTATCAATACAATTAGTGTATGAGCATAGGTACACATATATAGAGAGGCAGAGATCTCTCCAGTAAAATGGTAAACAACATAAAAAAAAGTGAAAAGTTTGTATTACATATCGCACTTTTTTTCCGTATTTTCCACTCCTTCACGGGGCGACCTTGCAGTAGTTAAATGTCAATCATAAAGAATGGCAATAGAAACAGGAAGGGAAATCAAAATAATATTACAGCTATGGATGGCAACTATCGGATTTGATCCAAAATTTTTAGTTCGATTCGTTTTAAAGCCCGAATCTGATCGAGATTTGCGATGCATGATGCAAATGTTCCGATTCAGTTTGATTCAAGTCCGTGGATTGAATCAAATCATGATTCAAACGGTCCCAAAAACAAATTATTGCGGCACATAATTTTTAATTTGAATGGTCCATTACGTCTTGAATCGAATTATTTGATTCAACTCAAATTGAATAAAAAATCCAATTCATAATTGAATCGTTGCCATCCCTAAACAGTACATGTGTGGTAGCATATGGATTACGGAGAAAAAAGGCCTAAAGAATGTGAGAGAGAGAGAAAGGGAGAGAAGATTCCTCAGAAAGAAAATGCACTTGGCCAAAAGAATCACAAATAACTCGTACAAATTATTATTTACTCAAACTGCTAATCAGTAATTTATTTCTTTTGAGAAAGATTACTTTTTTTCTTTCATTGTGCCTTAAACTATATTTTGAACGAATCCACATCATCATTCTCACCATATAATAGGATGGACCGACAAGAAGCACATGATCACGTAGTGTAAAAGTAGTTTCCTACTTATTTTCTCATTATAGTCTCATACAGTGAAATGAAAACGGGGAAAGCAAGTTCAAGAAATTGTTTCTAGCACGTGTAAAAAAAACATTGTAAAAACACTTTTCCCATGATATTATGAATACGAAAAAACGAATATCAAATTAATGTATGACTATATACCTATGCTATTATTAATGCCACTATTATAACGTTGGTTGCGTTCCACTTAAAAAAACGGATTTTTTTCTTTGGAGGGACAAAAACATCCCATTACACCCGTATTATTCACTAATCAAGAAGAGTTTACCTGGGAGCATCTTTAGGAGAGAGTAAAAGTAAAAAAGAGAGAAAAGAGATGTCATTTCCTATTTATTTGTGTAAGAATTTTCACTACTGTTTTCACACTGGCTTCTTCTTTTTTTTTCAATTCGGGACAATAATGAAAACATGAGATGTTTTCTTTTTGTACTCCTAAATCATCTTTGCCTATTTTTTTTTTATTTAAAAAAAAAACTTTGTACATCCCACAGAGAAACTGTGTCAGACTCATTACGACGCGGGGCAACCGGCTCTATGCTTGGTCAATTTATATGTTATAATAAAAAAAATCTAAATTGTGAATTCATAAAATGTCCCTTGAATGAGAAATAAATTCTGCGGGTACTAACTTTAACATTTTTCAGCCTAATTAATTAGCATATTGATTAGCACGGTTGAGGTAGAGCCATATTTGAGTGGTTTATTGTCTGTATAGTAACAATCATCTTTATATTTTATCACAACAGTTTACTTCCCCATTAAAATATCTTTTTTTTTTCGCCAGCCAACTCCTTCCCTTTTGAAGTCTTAATTTTTTAAAATAAATGTCATAATTGTATACACTACCGCATATAAAAGTGTCCATTTGGGCAATGATGAATGTCCCTATGTACGTACTTGCTGACACGGTTTGTTTAGCGCCTCTCCCCTTAAGACGTGTATAATTAAGGGACAGGCTCGCTAATTTGATTAATTGTTTCTTGCTCAACGATTTATCGTTACTGGTAAGGGCAGTAGCAATATTTTTCCCTGAGAGCCAGAAAAAAAATTTTTTTTAAGGGATCAACTGATTTCCCGGTTGAAGAAAAAAATATACCTATACATATAGATGAAGTCACGTCGTAAAGGGATAAAGACCTCACCTCCTCGTGGAATAACAACTGTTTTAGTGGGGGGAAAAGAAACAATAATAATGAGAAGAAAACAACAACAAGAGCAAAAAAAAAATACAAAAAGAAAAAGGGAGAGATGACTCATCACATGTTTTATACTAGAGCACGTATATATATTATCAATGTATCCCCCCGTAACTTTGACAGTTGTAAATCATTCGAAAAAAAAAATCTCTTCACTTCCTCTAGGATATGTTGATAATTGCATATGGAGATACATATATGCATTTTGTATTGGAGTTTAACCATGCTCTTTTTTACCACTTCCATTTTTGCTGGGAAATTGTTAGAAATAAAGTTTATGCAATTTCTCCCCTCTTTTCCCCATTTTTTTAATTGTCATATAACTTACCAGAATAATTTTCACAAATTGCATGTTGTTGGCAAGTGCTTTTTTAAAAGAAGTGTTTGCATGTAAATATGTGAATATGAATTCCTATTTTTTTCCTCCCATATGTTAATCTCCCAATTCTAAATGGGAGTAACCTGCCACACTACCATAAAACTAGGACGTGGGCATTCCTGCTACAGTTTTTCTGTCTCAAAGATTATTGTTTTTCTCTGTCTTATGTATTTATCTGTGTGTCAATAAAAAAATAAATACATAATGAAACCTTCTTCCTTCCGCCTCTCTAATCATACATAAGTTATTATTTGTGAAGTCACCCCACAGTTAACGTAACCCTATGATTTCCATCATTTTTTATTTAAGCACTATCATACTTAAGTTTTTTTTTTCACAGTCTGTTCCATGAAAAACACATGGGGACAGACCGTGTATAACTCTTATAACGCAGAATACACAAAGATGCACGTTGGCATATTATGCATGCCAAAAGATTATTTTTCTGTGGTTCTATACCACTCGTGACCACAATCACATAAGATCCCATGTTAAATAAGCGGAGATTTGCATTACTTAGCACAGCCATAACCATAGTGCGTCGGGGAATGCATCGAAGAATATTAAATAGTTGGAGTAAAAAAAACATATATACCAATTCGTCTCTGAATACACCAAAGGAAATGCAGGAGATGGTAAAAGATCCTTAACAAATTGCTTCAGCGTGGAAATTATTATAAATAATATCTGTTGCAGTTCGTCTCTGAGTAAAGGGTTAAGAGGCAGACAATCTTATTTCTTCCCTTTCCCCCCTTCTAAAAGGCAATCGTAGCCAAGTGACCATATAATTTTTGTACGTGAGTCTATTACCATGTTTTTTTTTCTTCCCCTTTACTTGAGACAATCCACTTTGCATTGAGAAGTGCAGGGAAAAATAATCTCGTGGGGTCTCTCGTGTTATTCCTTTTCGTATGACAAATACACGTGTCTGTTTCTTTTGTACTCGATTCTTTGTACTCGTGTAGCTTCAAAGGGGCAAAGTGAGAGGGAGATAAACGTGAAAAACAATGTTGATCAGGTTTTCCGTATCATTTCGTATACTTTGCACTATTTTATGATTCCCTTCAAAATAAGAAAACTGGTCCCAATTCAGTATTTTCTGTCAAAGGAAAGTAATTACTTGGTGATCGGAGGATTGTTGAGGTGAATCCAACTGTTTTCTTTTCTTCTATTACAATTCTTTATTTCCATACTATGGATATTTATTGCTCGCATAATTCACTTGTTGCCTGTACTTCCCCAAGAGAAATTATGTTTAACCTGTGTGGGCTTCTTGTCACTATTGTGTTTTTTTTTTACGTAATCCATCATGACCTTACCATGTATTTATTTTTGCATTCCTTGCATTCAATTAGCTGGATCTGTGAATTGTATTGACAAATAGTGGAGGTATGTGTATGCATAATGTTCATGCAGCTTTTTGGCGTCATTCTCTCAACTTCCCCCAGAAGTTACTTGAGTCAAATTATCACTTTAAAGTGTAAATCCCACCCATACAATATTCCTACAACAATATTGTCTTTTCGGCCCTTCTTCTCATTCTTTTCTTTGCTGAACTAAATTGGAAAGATGGGAAAAGACAATGTGGGAAAAACAATGGTAAATTTCCTGTGGTTAACCATGCTCCTTCCACACATTTTATTGCCCTTTGCTCTCAAAATTAATTACTTGCTTCTCTTCCGGTAGGTCTGACCTGAGCAGGCTGGTGAAAAAAATGCTAAATTTGTAAATTGGGAGCAAAAAAGGACCAACCTGTAATAATTTTATTACTATGACAGAAAAAAAAATTCCGTCGTACACCATGTTTGTAGGATACTATAAAAAATGTGTGAAATGTATATTTTAGTACCTTTTAATTAAAAAGCTTACACCCCTTCATTGCCTCACCTTTCGAGCGGAGAATACATGTTTTGATTATGCGTATACGTATTAGATGATTAAACTTTGAAATATAAACATTGATGTTTTTTTCCCTTCTTTCGAGACGGTCAACAACACACCTGATGGAGCTTTGTAGTAAATGGTACATCCGATGAGATAGATCACTTGACCGATTGCATTATGCAAAAAAATATTATTTTTTGCTTATTATGTATTTACTTTCACGCATATGTCCCGGCATGAAAACAACTTTTTTCTCATATCTTTTAGAATTTCCCCCCTTTTCGTGGATCACCCTTTAATGAAGTGGAAGAGGGAGAGAGAAAGAAAAAGGAGAACGACGGCAAGAGTCATTGAAGGATTGGTTGCCAACAATACTGGCTATCATTGATGCAGTTTACTAGTTATTTTATTTCATTTAAAAAGCTTGTAATACATGTTATAATAGAGCGGTGAGGAGATTAATCATAATAATTATTTATTCAAAAAACATTACAAGCTTGAGAAGCTGGTTTTGAGCTGAAACTTCCTCGTTTTTATCCTATTCCGTGTGGTTCGATCCACATATTATGGCTATCAATTACATGGAAAGGGTTAGACGGACCCACTTCACAGTGTCATATAATAAACACATTTTTTATTATTCTTACTCTTACATAAGGTAACTCAAAAGACTTTTTTAATTTTCTTTTTTCTTTAACTCTCTGGTGGGATATGAATGGATTAAATATTATTACTTAACAGCTTCTTGGTCTGTATCAACCCCATGAAAGAAACATCTGCAGATGAATCCTTTGACACGTGTGACTGCCAAACTCTCCATACAATCTTGTGGAGGGAGAATCATCGAAGCGTCCCCAAATTCTTACCATTCTTTTTAACCATAAGAAAAGAGGGAAAAGGCTCTGTAATTAAGAGTCATCTGCTTGCATTTACAGACATACAAAAAAAAATTTGTTTTTCAAAGGTAGCCACTGATGCTAATAAATTCTTTTTTTCTTTGCTTCAAATAATGCAACAAAGTATGATTATATAATCCTTTTGAACATTCCCCATTTCCGTAGTACAATATTTGCATGTGTGTATATATTTACAGGGAATTATTAGTGGTTAATTTTTACATAGAAACGTATTCCATTGGTTTACCAGCAAAAATACAGTCATTTGGTGTATTACTGAAATTAAATGTTTTTTTTAACATTACGTACATGTCAATGTTTTTTTGAATATAATGTCCATTGAGTGGAGTTGCAACGTAAATGTGATGTGATTATCCGGTTGAATATAGGTTGCGGTTCTCCCCAATGACATCAGTTGGGGGGACAGGGCTTCAATGAAGGCAAAATGTGAATGGTACATACAAAAAACAATTAGTTAATTTTTGTGACATAAAGAGCAATTAGTTTTTTTTCCTGGGAGTAGTATATAGTCACCAGGTACAATTATATTGTATGTATATCTATATCTTTACATCGAAAGATTAAAAAAAATTAATAACTGCAGTTTGCTTAAATCCTTGGCACGTTGGGATGAATGAGAAAAGGGATGGTTAGAACAAGCGTTGCCATGATTAAGTACAAACATCGCACATGGACACATAAGCAATCCTTATCTTCGGTGAGGGAAAATGTCTCTCGTTTCCTTTAAAGATAATTTTGGGTGGTGTTTAACAAGCAGAAACTATCATTATTATTAATATTAACATTATTAACGTCAAGATTTTCTTGCACACCCTTACTCCCGAATCGTTTGCAGTCATACTTGCAGAAACAAAGTGCTTGATTATTAATCCTTCTGTGACCTCTTTCTATCTATCCATTTCTCTCTCTCTTTCTCTCTGGCTGCCTTTTACAGATTCTCTCACCGTCTCTTTTCTGGCTGTTTCTGTTGTTTTTTTTCTCTCCCTTTGTACTGAATAACTAGTTTGGTCTTTTTCAATTTTTCTCACTATCTCTCTCTCTCTTTCTGTATTTTTCTATTAGCAATCTTTGCGTGCTCTTTCTTCGCCTTTCAAAATCTCTCCATTTTTCTCCGTTCTCTTCCTTTTCTATTGCTTTTTCTCCCTCCGTAGCAATGCATCATTGTACAAGACTTCCTGTGATAAAATTTTCTATCGATTTTTCTCTTTTCCTTTTATCTCTCTCTTTCTCCCTTTTGCTTCTCTCTCCTTTTGTTTTCTCTTGCGTTTATTTCTCTCGTTTTGTTTTCTTTTGCGTTTATCTCTCTCCTTTTGTTTGTCTCTTCTTTTTCTTTTTGCTTTTCTCTCTCTCTCGCTCTTTGCTTTTCTATGTTTCGCCTTTTCTTTTCTCTCTCTCTCACTTTTTCTTTTGCCTCTCTCTTTTGATTTTCTTTCTTTCTTTTTTCCTATTCCTGTTTATTGTTTTTCTTTCTCTTTCTTTTGCTTGTTTTCTCTCTCGTTTTTGCTTTTCTTTCCCTTCCGTTACCTTCTCTCTCTTTTTTTGCTTTGGTCGTTTCTTCATGTCGTGTTAGAAACGGTTTTATTGGCTCGACCTCCAGATCTCCCTCATATCCCTCTCACTTTCTCTTTCTCAATACCGTCCGCCTGTATGTGGCGATTCTTTGAAATAAAAGAATCTGACGTCCGATGCGCCAAAGGTATAGAAAAGAAGAGTTAATGGTATCAATGGAATGACAATAGTAATTATGAAGAAGTGAATGCACATAAAATATTCCAGCTTTGTTCCTTATGGGTTTTTCAAAGACAAAAAAAAGTGCAAGTTAATCCATACTTTTACTCATGTCTGGATTGAATGGAGAAAAAAGGAATTGAAATACAATAATTATTGTTTTGCATTAATTAGACAGATAGAATGACAAGGTTGTACATAATGATTAGTGATGGAATTCATCCCGTGTTTACTGTCTCAAATGATATCTGTTGTCTATGGCTTGGACAATTGCGGGCGATAGTGATGCAACTCCCATGCCTTTCCATGTGTGTATTAGTAGCTGTGCAGAATGGGATGAAATTGCAGCTTTGTAACTGTAAAATGTGATTGCGTAATAGCGATTACAGTGACTGCATGTACTTGTGTACAATTTCTAGATACTTATTACTTCATTCATTCAAATTGAGGAAAAGTGCTCTCAAATTTGTTCAATATTGTTCTCTCTCACAACCCTGATGATGGTCATTGGGGTAGGCATTGGGGCTTTATTCATGGCAAGTACATATTTAATGTTTCCATGATCAATTATTATTGTCTATGCACTTTTTATCTCAAGTGTCAAGCGTAATTAAGCTGATGGCACTTTCTTCTTCTTCTTCAGCTGATCATCGTATATGAAAGTGTGTTGCAGTAATGACTAACCACCATACATTTGTACACCGTTTCCCTCTCTGTCTGTCTCGCCTATAGAAAGAATGCAAGAAAGTACCCGAGCACTGTTTTTTTAGGATTTTGATTGAGTAATACATTTTTGAAGATGGTTGAAAGGGAACAAAATTTTCAAGGAATTACGAGAATGTGATTTCCAGGTCGTCTTTGTTCTTTTAGCACCCTGTGGATCATACGGAGGACACATATTCCTGATTTTACGTAACGCTATTCATCACAGAGGGTTTTCTTTTCTTTTTTTTATCACCGTCCCGATTTGTAATAGGTCTGACGTAGAAAGTGACCAAACGGAGCCTCTAGATTATTTTATGGTGTAATCAGGTAATTTTTCAGTCTGCGTCTATATATGGAAGCCTGGTGAGAGAGAGAAAAAGCACATTAACTTTTTTCTTGTTACAAAAATAAGCATTAAGAATAGACCATTCTTATAAATACACGGGCACAGAAGGGACTTTTAATGACTTTGAGCCCGAAGAACATTAAATGCCCGTTCCCACAACGGTCCCTATACCTCAGAGATTCTTCCGATACACAAATAATCTGAAATTTGTAATGTTGTAGTACAAGACGTCAACACCATAAAAATATATGGCATCATCATCCTACCAGAAGAATGTACGGTATCAAACTCATCAAAATCATTGTCCTAGGTGTGAACAGGATTTGATTGAAATTTATTACTTTTCGCCAAAAGCTACTATCTGTATATGCATACAATGTACATACATCTTTTAGCCCATATCTCATATTTGTAGAAGCGACATAAGAAAGTTCTGCAAGACGAGATACTTGTACTTATGCATACGTATATGTACAATAGAAAAAAAAGTGTTCACACGATTATTTTGCTTTTTCCCTTCTTCAAAAGTCAATTGTCAACTCGCAGATTGTAGCGAAAAGTTATGTATTGGAGAAAATATATAAGAAAAAAAAACCAGAATATATACATAGAAGAGGCAGACGAAGCAACATGGTTACGACTGTCAAAAAAGTTAGATTTGATTCACACTATTAGTGGTGAAGTATTTTGCCTTTAAAATCATGATGAGACTCATGATCTGGTTACGACACCAAGCCTTTTCCCACCACGTACAACTAGCACCCATAATAGTAAGGTAGAAAAAAATCCTTTTTTGTATATCATATTAAACGTGCAGAGAGGGAGATAGAGAGAGAGAGAGAGAGAGTAAAGTCATATAAACATAGTGGCAAATGATGACAGATTGAAGTGAGAGGATAATTTGACGAATGTGTTGTTACTACATCCAACAACAATAAACACTCTTGTAATACACAAATAGTAACAACAAGCGCTTTTCTCTCCTCTCTCTCTCTCTCTCTCCATTAGTGAAGTTACACATAAATATACATATGTTCGTGGGAGAATAAATTATTTAAATAGCAATGGTGATAATGGCGGTTGTAGGTCTTGAACACCAGAAGAATCTCCTCTCTCTCTCTCTCTCTTTCTATCTCTATAACTATAGTAGAAACACATAGACAACCCTTTGAGTGCCTGATTCCCATGCACTCCTATTGCAATTCTCATGTAAATGATTGCAATGAATCTTTGAAATGGTCTCCGTGAAAAAAAAATCCCCTTTTTATTATCCATTATTTTCATTACTTGTAATACATTTTACCATGCTCAAAAATCTACCCCATATACGATATACAATATTAATCATGGACTTTCTGTTCTCTATTAATAATAATCTTCTACTTTGGTGGCTTTAACAGTGAAAGAGAGACAGAGGGAAAAGTGTAGGAGAGGAGAGAAAAGAAACTTGATTAGGCATAACATGTCTAAATCACCTTTACCAATTTTAAATTGTAAGGAGGTTGTGTACATAATAAGGATGCCTGTAAATCACCGGATTATATTATGTGCATGACAGACTAGAAGGAAAAAAATCGAGATACGTATGAAAAACTTTCCTTTTCATGAAGAAAAAAGGTTGACACACGAACTTGAGCTTATGTCTTCCATTTTTATGTCACATTTTGAAATATTTTGGTTGTATATACATAATTTTTTTAACCGCTTATATAAAAAAATTTTTTTTTTACATTTTTTTATTTACTCCATCACATTGGTACTGACCAGCTTCTGATTGTTGTTCAACTTCGAATGTGTTCAATGAGGAGGATTTTTTTTCTGGAAGAAGGTGTCATTGTCGCCTGGGTTTACTGTTACATATGCTTTTTTTATGTATCAATGTACACTGGTGCGTGGTACATAATGTCAAAATGTTGCAAGTGTAACATCATATTATTTTGAATTAGTTAATATGGAATTAAAATGGAGTAAAATGAGACTGTATGTATGTATATGAATATGATATGACTGATAACAGTATTGTTATTCATACTAAAAAAAAATATATAACCCTCCAGTATTTCATAAGTTCCAAAATGTTTTTGTTTAATGTCTTTTATTTAAATGAAATTTTAGGAGTCATTAAAATGTCTTGGAAGACACGATTTTTTTTTACAATATTTTATACCAGCTTCAATCTCTTGGATTTATAGCGTCACCCTGAACTTGCAAAAAGTTTTATAGTTTTTTCTTTCTTTCTTCGTATGACATACCATATCGTGTAGTTACAATTTGGTCATATAATGCACTTGAATAGTCATAAATACTTTGGATTTTCTTTCATCATCTCAGACAGTAACACCCATAAATCATATGGAGGGAGTAAGCTTTGTTACCCCGTGAGCACGTTGCTCCTTCATTAATTTTTTTTTATTTTATGATTATTGTAAATATCCTTTTAATCAGCACAGAAATGCTAAAAAGCCTCCTTGAGTTTTTAAATAATACACTTTTTTCTTCTCTCCAACATTTCAACACATCTGTCAAAGACTGTCACTTTGCCTGGTTGTAGTAGTAGTAGTAGTAGAATGTAGTAATTTATATAGCGTACCGAAATGTCTTGAAATTATTTCATTGGTACAACTTCTCTGCTTTCATCGTGTGTAGATTAAAGGGGGGTTGAGAGCATCATTTATGGTCTTTTTTTCAATCTGAAGCACGCATATTCATGAGGACCGAGTCAAAAAATGTTGGTGACAGAGAAAAGTGTCCACTTCTACGACAAAGTCCTTTGAAGTAGGCATTTTGTTCCAGTTGGGATTGGTAAATCACCTTTGTTTGAAATTCCATTGGAGAGATTGGATGAAGAAATGCATCTGTGTTCAGTGGGAAAGACGATGGAGTGCCTACCAGCCAAATGAAACTGACCATACTCTTTCATTCTTGCTACAGTCCTTTTGTCAACGTAAGAAGCATATTTTTGTGTACTCAAAAAATGTGTTTGTCGCATAACCTCAAAAAAAAAAAGGGTATTACTTCATCCTCGAAAAATCTGGGAGTTTGTAGGCACGTGGTATATGATAGGATAAATACATTAAATTCTTGTAGTTACTCAATGAAAACAGTCTCCAGTCTGACTTGTTTGACAGCGAGAAACTTTTTTTTTAATCTTCAGAATTGCTCATCAAATCATATGCAAATGGTCATTTTTCTTGGCGGACGCCCTTTAGTGGAAGGACCTGCGCCTTTGTCTTGTCATCATTGTTCTAAATTGCTTTGATTTAGATTTGAAAGGGTGGAGCACCAAAACCGTTCAAGTCCATCTGGAATCTCCGAGGGCCGGAAATCGGTTTTAATCACAATGAATGACAGATTAAGATTGAAAAATTTTTGTAGCAGGCGTCGGGGCATGTTGGGATGCTTCCAAAATTATGTAATTAGTCAGTTGTCTTTTTAAAAAATAAAAGTTAATTGTAAATGTAATTTAAAAATTTATATTGAACCAAAAATTAATGTGTTAATGCATTTTTTTCAAAATTATAGTGATACACAAATTAATTTGCAATTTTTTCACTATTATAGTACTGACAACTAAATGCGCTTTTTCAAAAAATTTTTGAGCAAATACGTTTTTTACCATGTGGAATTGTTTTGTTTGAACGCTTTGCACATATACCTCGTCCTGATATTGTGTTTGCATCAACTTATTTTGTAAATATTGCCTCTGCTATCTAACATTTTATTTCAACAATTTTTGCAGGTATTACAATATCTAAGGTGACTCCTTACCCCTTTTCTGTATACTAGCTCTAATTGCATTGATCAATACCGCCATGCACCAAACTATCAATGTTGATACATTTAATATGGGTATTGCGAAACAAGGATTTGAGGAGGATGCGTCATATCATAGCAGTTGCATTCCTTGTTAATCCTTTTTTTTTGTCCCTTTATATTCCTTGCATTAATATAGCTCCCATTCCACGACTGAATCAATACATATACATATAGTTATAGGAGGGAAAGGACTAAACGTCCATCATTGGACACTTTTTGTGTGCTGAATGTGCATTGGAAATGAAAGTGTGAGTGCACGACTTTTTATTTACTATTGATGACGACATTCAATATAAGCTCCCTCTGTACCTTTTCCTTTCTTCATAGTCAGTTCAAAAAAGATTCCTTCACGTTATATATTGGGTTGGAAAAATTCTATGAGAGAAAAATGCTTTAGGGTGTATATGCTTAAAACTACAGAGATCGTGAGCAGAGATAATACCTAAGTAATTATTCGCATTGCATTTCAAGCAAAAAGAAGCATCAGATCCCTTAAGGGTGGATTCCATTCACAAAACGCCGGGCAATGCATTTGGGTTTGTTCATCATAACGGTCTCTTACTAAGTCAATTGTAGGGGAGATTTCCTTTGAATTCGGATTAGAGCAACTTAAGCAATTGATTGCAACATCTTCTACTGTTTCATCCAAAGCTTTTCTCCCTGGTTTCGGCTAGGATTTTATAAAATCCAAAAACGAAAGACTGACAGGAATTAAGAATGATGGTTTTGGCATTCTCTTCAAGTGGAACAAAAAAAAACTACTGAATTGGAAGAATAAAAACATGTTGGATGGGCGACACGTTAAGTACAATAGTTGCAGGGGAAAGTAAATTTCCAATCAATCATTATTATAAGGTTCATTAGAGATACACATATGGATGTTAGCCAGTACTTTTATTATTAGCAACTTTTTTTTTCTGCTGGTCATCTTTTTCATCCGACAATACATTCAATGCTTTTAGAGCTTATTTCCATTGTGTGCTAGTAAAGTAATAGTTTGAGCGTGTGTGCCTCCCTTCATACATCGGGCTAATAAATAATGGCTATTAGTAGAAAAATTGTATGGGAGGGCTGTCTGAAGCAAATTGATTTGTACATGTTATGTATGTATATTTTTGAATGAGCATATGAGAGACACCACTGGCTTTTTAAGTGACATTTCTTTCATTGTCATTAGGTGTGTGAGTTTCCTTGTAAGTACTCGCTCATTGTGTAGTGATTAAAAAGGGATTCTGGGAGGGAGAAGGAGGAAAAGAAAGTTAGTTTCAGAGGCAGTGAAGGAAAGAGAATTGAAAGAGAAATTACCGCAAGAGAAAGGCCCAGCCCGAGAGGAAGAGAGATAGAGTGAGAAAAAATAAGAGAGGAGGAGAAATAGAGAAAGGTAGAGAAAATTAAGAAAGTTGGATAGAGAAGACAAAGACCAAGAAGGCGAAAGAGAGAGCAAGAGAAAAAGAAGAATGGGGAAAGAAGGAGAGTACTTAGGGAGAAGAGAGAGAAATCAACAAATGAAAGAGGAGAAACAAGAGCAAGAAGAAAATTTACGGGCAGGAGAGAGAGAAGCACAAGAGAGAGAAGAACCAGTCAAAGAGAGGGAGCGAGACAAGAAACCAGAGAAAAAAATCCAGAGATAAAGAGAGAACTTGAGAGAGTGAAAATCAGTGAAAGAGAAAAAATCCAGTTATCGAGACAGAACTTGAGAGAGAGAAAAAGTAGACCATAGAAAGAGGAAACCAGGAAGGAGAAAAAACCACAGAAAGATAGATAGAGAGAATAACGGAGAGAGATAAAGTCAGAGAAAGAAAGATAGAGAGATAGAACAACAGAGAGAGAGAAAGCCAGAGAAAGAGAGATAGAAAACAAAAGAAAGTTGGAGACACACCAAAGAAAAACAGAACAGGGGAGAAACAACCAATGAGACAGAAAACCCAGAAAGGGAGAGAGAGAAAGTCAACCAGAGAGAGAAAACAAGAGAAAGAAAAAAACCCAAGGGAAAGAGAGAAAACAAGAAAGAAAAAGAAAACCAAAGAGAGGGAGAGAGATAAAACAAGCGAGAAAAAGAAAACCAAAGAGAGGGAGAGAGAGAAAACAAGCGAGAAAAAGAAAACCAAAGAGAGAGAGCAAGAAAAAACAAGCGAGAAAAAGAAAACATGGCAAGAGGTATAAAAGAAGCAAGAAGAGAACAAATGAGAGAAAGAGAGAGATAAACTAAGAGAAAGAGAGAGATAAACTAAGAGAAAGAGAGAGAGAGACTAAGCAAGAGAGAGAGAGAGAAAGAGATAAAGAGAGAGACGAAGCAAGAGAGAGAGAAAGAGATAAAGAGAGAGAGACGAAGCAAGAGAGAGAGAAAGAGATAAAGAGAGAGAGAGAAAGAGATCAAGAGAGAGACGAAGCAAGAGAGAGATAAAGAGATAAAGAGAGAGACGAAGCAAGAGAGAGAGAGAAAGAGATAAAGAGAGAGAGACGAAGCAAGAGAGAGAGAGA
>JAQGBT010003889.1:0-18154 GCA_034698585.1 Disparrhopalites patrizii | reverse complement strand
AGAGAGAGAGAAAGAAGAGAACGAAAGAGAGAGAGAAAGAAGAGAACGAAAGAGAGAGAGAAAGAAGAGAACGAAAGAGAGAGAAAGAAGAGAACGAAAGAGAGAGAGAAAGAAGAGAACGAAGGAGAGAGAGAGAAAGAAGAGAACGAAGGAGAGAGAGAAAGAAGAGAACGAAAGAGAGAGAGAGAGAAGAGAACGAAGGAGAGAGAAAGAAGAGAACGAAAGAGAGAGAGAAAGAAGAGAACGAAAGAGAGAGAGAGAGAACAGAGCGAAAGAGAGAGAGATGCGATAGTACTAAAGAGCGTGGGAACACAGCAATGAAGCGATAGAGAGGAAGAACGAAGAAAGCGATGGAGACAATAGAGAAGAAAGAAAGCGAGACAGAGGAATAATAACATTGTGAAAGGAAGATCCTTTCCGGAGACATACATATTCACGAAGCTGGTAGCAAATGTCATTACGTATCAGAGGGATTCAGAAGGATCCTGAGGCAGAGTCCCGGGAGTGGAGACAAGCCCCGGGAGTGACAATCCAGCAATTATGAATTTGGTGGCGATGGCGACTACGCGTCACTCTTATTAACTTGCTGCCTATACACAACTTTTTGTTGCTACCATGGGTGGGAGGGAAAGCAGGGGAGAGAAGAAAGAGGGAGAGAGACAGAGGAGAAAGAGAGAAGGATGAGGAGAAAAGAGGGAGGAGAAAAGGGGGAGGAGGAGCAAAGAGAGAATAATAGTTAAAAGACCGCTCTCATTAATAGTTGAGCTCGATTATTTTTAAGTGATACAATTCTACGGTCTATTAACACGAGGAGAGGAGTTTTTTTCCTTCGCAGTTTAGAAAACTATTTCTCTCCCCCTCGCAGCCATTGTTTATAAACAGGAGGCTTGGTTGCAGTGCGAAGGAGGAAAGATGCTCCCAACCTCGAAGTAACAATATGAAAACTACGGCTAAAAAACTTTTTCAGACTTCTCGCAGAGTTTTAGGAAATGCAAAAAAAAAAGAGAATTAAGACAGCCTGCATGCATACATGTACGTCTTGTGTATGCATTTTGTATATGCATAGGCACACCTTATGTACGTTGTGGCAAAGTCTCATGAAGGAAAGGGGTGGTTTCCGAGCCTATGGCTTCCGTCTCCTTGGCCCGGACAAAAGTACTTGATTACGTACATAGTCTATTCACTCAAATGTCTCCATAGTTTAGTCTCTGTCTCTATCTTTTCTCATGCACAAAGTTCCTCTCTCTCTCTCTCTCTCTCTTCTTTTGTCATTCGAGTAAACGTTAAGTAGTGGTGGTGGCTCGGTGTGAGAGAGAAAGTGCGAGAGAAAGGGAGAAAGTCGGAGAAAGTCGGAGAAAGGGAGGAAGTGTGAGTAGAGAAAACACTAAAAGCGCCCCGCTCATTCCCTTTTCTCTTCATTACTAACGGATTAAAAGGCGCTTTCGCTTTATTTTCACGAAAACTTGGAAAAACGCCTGCCGTGAGGCGCAAGTTCGGTAATTTAGCCATGCTTCCAACGACTTGTGCTTCCAGACATTCCTTCTTTTTTCAGTTGTCTCCTTCAACCATCTACTTTGGATATCAAGTAACTCTCTCTCTCTCCCTTCCCTTTAAACATTCGCTAGCGTCACTAAAATTACTTTGCATTCTCCTAACAATAATTGTCTTTTTTTTTGGTGGAGTTGGAGGAAGTAAACCATGAACTTCAAAAGCTCCATTTCATCGATTTTCGCCACAGCTTTATTCCCATCTCCTCATTCCAACTTGAATCTTGTATTTTTTTTAGTGGGAACTTGTTCCAAAACGGTCACCACTTCATTTCCTGTGCCACGATCTCTCCTTCTCCTTAACCGTCTCACTTCTCTCTCCTCGTTGAATGGCAATAATAATAATAATGGTGTAGAAATCTCTATAAAGATAACTTGCAACAACCACTTGGCCTCATTTTACACTTGCCGCATCCAACCATTCTTTTCCTTCAAATTAAAAATTAAACCTCTCCATAAGTACCAGACCATAAGTACCGACGTGGCGCACTGATTACTACATTATTAAATGAGTCCCATTTATAAAACTCTACGCACACCAGATGCGTGGCAATGGGCTCCAACTTCATTCAAAATTCTTTATAACGAGCTTTCACCATAATCTTTACACTAGTACCTGCGTCAATAGAAAAAAAACTAGTTCAGTCTTTGTTTTTTTGGGGGGGGCACTGTATCCTTTTCATGTCTGAGGTGTTACAGACTAACAAAAGCTGATTGGCTTGGAGCCTCTTTTTTATTAATAATGAGTAATTATGTAGAAAAAAAGGGGTGTGAATTCTCCGGATATAAGTAGATGTATAATGGATATAAGTAGATAGATATACAGATAATGCAATACGGATACACTTAGAGCCCATAATTTTAATTGTGAAGGCATTTCAGCGACAACGTTCCCCATCAAATTGTTCGCTCAAGAGGAAATTCCCAGTTACAAAAATATGTGGAGAGTCTCGCACGAGCAGGGGTACTTCCTATATTATGCATATGAAAGAAGGGAAGATAATCTGGCGAAGCCTCCGGCTTTCTCCCAGGAGGTTTACAGAGAAACTTCAAAGGGAAGTCGAGAGAGAGGGAGAGTTTCGTGTGCGAAAAGAGGGCAAAAAAAAGAGTAGATGCCAAAGCAGAAATAACGGTCCATAAACAATACCTAATGCTAATAGATGAAAGGGAAGTGGTGACGAAAAGAGGAGATGCCTATATCTCTATATAAATGCAAAAAAAAAAGGTTCCTACCTCCCACTTGTGCTCCCATCGGAGTTCAAGAGGTTTTTCCCCGAACCGAATATAGGTATATATAGAAAGCTGTAGTATAGTGAATCTCATAAAGTCATATGAAGATGGGTGGCGAGGTCAGTCTAAACACTGTGGTAATGGTCCTGCTTGTACATGTATTTATACAGGAAGAGCCTTGTTATTTGTCGTTATTTGTTACTTTGCTCCAAGTTTGGCAGGCGGGAGGAAGTCGTAGGACGATTCCCCATAAACCCATAACTTCCACGAGGGTTCGCCTCCCCCGTTTCTTTAGTCCTTTTAATAGTATAACATCTCCTCCTTTTTAGTACAGATATAACAAAACTATTACATCTTCCGTCTCATAATGTACAGTGGATGGACTGGAATGGGCAGGAATCAGCCTCAGCGTGTGTGGGAAGAGGCGGAAACGGAGAGCAAATTAAATTTGTTTATTATCATGGCAATTGTGTGAGGCATTCACATTTTGAAGGTACACAAGTATTTCTCTCCACTCAACTCCCAAATAACTCCCATCTCTTCCGCCTGCCCATCCTAAGAGCCCGGTATACGTGCATAATGAGCTACAATTCTCAATCTCCGTTCCTATCAAATCCCTTCCTCCTGCATTTTTCCCCCTCCCACAAGGACCAGATCCAGAAACGGCTAAGCCGGCGATGGAGCATAGTAAATAATTCCTTGTATGGGACTCGTTCGACTGGAAAATATGGACGTGTATATAGGGATATAAAAAGCCATTTTTGAATGAATATGTGTGTGTGTGAGGGGGGGGGAAATGAGGGGCAAACTTTTAGTAATGAGACATGGGAAAAGTTTCCCTTTGAACCCGTTTCTAATAGTACTGGGGAGTCGGCGAGAGAAAGCGAAGCTCTCTATCAAGATCTCTTTACTCAAATCTCTTTATAGACGTAGATGTGTGTGTGTATTTATAGAAGGAGAGCATATACCCCTTGAGCTCAAACACAATAGGTCAATAATTACCTACAAATCGGATTTTACCGACTAATTGCTATCATCTGCGTACCAGGGAGGATAACTTCTCCATGGTATTATCCCCATCCTCCCTTATGATTCACGTACAAACGCACACATGGAGAGAAAGAGGGCGAGGGAGAGAGCGAGAGAGAGGGAGAGAGTGTAAGAGAGAGGGTGAAAGAGGGAGAAAGACAGGCATAAATCGTCAGCTAATGAATCAACCCTCTTCTCCCGATTGTTTTCCCTCAATCAGACTGATTGCTCTATTCAAACTCTAATCATTTTTATTACGGTAATTCTAAATGCTATAAGGCACACCTGCTACGCTTTCCAGGGGGGAGAGAGAAGCCTTACAACAACAATAAAACTCAAAGGGGTAGCCGTTGACTCTCATCAGATCTTCATACCAACAATAGGACAGTAAACAGGTCGTGTTTCGGAAATCCAGATCCTCAATTAACCCTTCTCCCAATGGTTTCCCCGCAACACCATAAATAGTAAGTGGGTCCAAAAATCCTGGAGAAGGAACGTTATCAAGCTAAAGAGAGTGGACGGAAATCCCTCTCGTAAGAATTATTTATACGTTAGTTGTAGCGAATAATTACATAATATCAGTTGTTCCCTTTCCCGGACCAACTTTTTGTTCCCTTGAACTAAAAACTATTCTTTTTTTTAAGTTAAAAAATGCAGTACAGTCGAGAGTGCCAAGAGAGCGGGGAGGAAATGAGAATTGGGACAAAAGGAGACAGTGCGGTGAAGAAAAGGCTGGAGAGGACAAGGAGAGAAAGTTTGGGAGTTTGAATCATGGAGAAAGAAATTCGGAGAGTCGGGATAAGAAGGATGATCAAAGGGAGAGAGTGGAGAGGGAAAAGAGAGGAAAAAAAGTTTTGAAATTAAAATTGTTTCTACAGACCCTTATTGATGATAAATCCCAGATGAAAAAAGTGGGACAGAGCTCAAGCTAATGGAATTTGGCGACCAGGGGATAGGAGATGTCCAAATTGGCATGTGACCGAATACTACAGCCAGTCCGTGTGGAATTACGGAGCGGGAGAATAAAAAAAATAAGACAAGGGAGAGGAGATAGAGGAGAAAGTGTATACTACAAGTATACTCAGAATTTACTTGTCTCTCTCTCCCCATCTTTCCCTCTCTTTCTCTCTCTTTCTCTCTCTCTTTCTCTCGCTCTCTTTCTCTCTCTTTCGCTCTCCCTTTCTCTCTCTTTCGCTCTCTCTTTCGCTCTCCCTTTCTCTCTCTTTCGCTCTCCCTTTCTCTCTCTTTCCCACTCTCTTTCTGTCCCTTATCACGACTGTTGAGTCACGCGGTCCATTTGTTATACTAACTCTCTTGTGCTTTTTACTTTTTTTCTACAACAAAAAAACACTCACTATAAAAAGACCGCTTTTTACCAACCCTTTTGAAGGTGTACATCAATTTTTTTTTACTTTCCCTTGATTTTTTTTGTACTCCAGTGTATACAGCCGCTTTTATCTTCCCCCATTTGTTTCCTCATGAAAACTCTCTTGAGAATGGGAGGAAAAACAAGGGAAGAAAAAAAATAAAGAAACGGCGTGGGTGAAATCACATGCAGAGAAACTAAGGCTTCCGTCCACCTTCACAGGCGTGATGAACGTCCGATTTAGCGTGGGTGCTTTCTTAAACATTGGAGTAAAAGCTTTGTACTTTCCCTCTCCTCACACGTGGTTTACATTACATGACCCTCCAAACCACCCGCAATTACCTCGTAAAAAAAGTCGTGGGCACAAAAAACAAAACTACAGTAACACAAATGAAAAACAAGACTATTTCACTTCTTTCCTTCTTTTTTTTTCTTTTCTAAGGGTTATAATTATTGAACCTGCTCTTTTCGTCGCCGTTATTACACTTCCGTGTAAATTTACGACGACCACACATTATGCAAGTACCTTCGTAGAGGCTATGTCATTCCTCGTAAATTATTTTTACTTCTGATTTTACTTTGTGACCCAACCTCCCCTTTTTTTTGCTCTGGGATTCTTTTGTGAGCCAAAGGAATTATTAAGTCAAGAATTATTACCAAGTGTAAAAAAAGATCTCTCTCCTCCTGCTTTACATAATAATTAATCAGCAGGAAGGAGTGAGGCGGGCAGTCTTCGGAGAATTTTCTTTTCTGCAAACTTTCCTCCAACCAACGTTGATGCACGCAAAGAAGGAGAGAAACGGGAATAATCTAGAGAGACGGAGACAGCTAAGGAGAGGGAGAAAGTCACAGAGCGTTATCGCAGAGCAGAGAAAGAAATAGAAGAGAGATAGCAATGTATAGGAAGATAGCATGAGAAAGATGGCAAAGTAAATAGAGAAAGTAACAAAGAGAAATTATTTCGGAGAAAGCAAAGGAAGGACAAAAAGGAAAAAAGAGAGAAAACAAAATCCAGAGAAAGGAAAGGAGAGAGAAAACAAAATCCAGAGAAAGGAAAGGAGAGAGAAAACAAAATCCAGAGAAAGGAAAGGAGAGAGAAAACAAAATCCAGAGAAAGGAAAGAAGAGAGAGAAATAAAAAGAGGGACAGAAGAGATTTTTTTGTATTTCAGAGCACATTTTGCTTCTTTTGCCTGTAAGTACTATATTCGCCACTTCCGACGGGGTTATTATTCTCAGCAGAAGTCTTTGTATTAGCGGTAGTCGCAGTGACAGCACTACTACGGCCAAAGGTGGGTAGGTAGATTTTTTTCTTAACAAACGAGTAAGAAGGAGAGGGAATAAAAAAATGGAGTGCAGTTTTATATAGAGAATATTGGAAGTGTATATAATACATTAATAATGGGTAGGAGTTGTGCCTGGTTAGAAAAATCTCGCATGTATGAAGATAACACACTTTTCCCCCTCAGACCCCGAAATTCTCTATATTTGGATTTAGTTCCTTCCTCTTTCTTCACAGTCCTCCTTTTTTTTATATACTGCCACTTGTGCTCTCGCTACCCAACTCTTTTTATATTCTTACAACTCCCACGTATAGAGCCCCAAACACCATTGTGTTATATACAGAAAGGATTCTTGGTGTGTAATTCCTTAGATAGTGTGCTAAAAGAACAAAATTTTCTGGCACCACTCGTGAATACTGATTGCTACCGATCAACTTCTCCCTTATAAAAAAAAGACCAACTAACTTCTATCTCAAATAAATTTTCTTCCTCTCCGACTTGGGGTGTGTGAGTGTGTGCGTGGCGAATACTTGGAGACAAGAACGTAACCATCTTTTATAGAGAGAGAATGAGACTGGAGGTGAGCAGAAGGAAGTTGGAGAGAAAAAAGAAAAGGGAGAAATAAAGAGAGAGTAAGAGAGAGAGAGAGAGAGAGCAAAAGAGAGAAAGTCCAGAGACCATGACTTGAGTTACTCTCACCGATATGTTGTCACCGACTCCACGGTCACGACTCACGTCCTAAGTACCAGATGTTGTTATGGGTTAAGGGATATATCAATAGCTATATGTGGGAGTAAGAACAAAAAAGGAAAGGGAGAGAGAGGGAGCTTTTTAACATGGAAACTAAGTCATTCCAGCCCATCCTTCCGCAACCAACTTTCTCGCTCTTGCACCCTCTTAACGATCAGATGTCTCTAGCAATTCCTACCTTATTCTAATCCTTCACCTGCGGGATACGGAGTAGGTAAGGCCTACTGCATTCCTACGTCTTTCCAATCCCTGACCTCATGCTACTATACTCTAATTCTACAAATTGCCTTTCACTTCCCTTGTTTTCCTCTCTTTCTCCATTCCCTTTCTCTCAAGTTTCTCTCGTCTCCTTTCCTTTTCCGCTGTCCCTTCGGTTTTGATTTCTTCAATCTACTCTCACTATTTTCTGTATTTTCCCGTTTCTGTCTCTCTTCCGTTCTGTTTTTCTCTTTATATCCTTTTTCTGGTTCTGCCTCTCTTCCTTTTTGTTTCTCTCTTTATTTGCTTTTGCCCATTCTATTTTTATTATCTTTCTATATTTTCATTTTCTGTCTCTATTTTTCTTATCTTTTCTATTTTTCTTTTTTTCTAGATTTTTCCACTTTCTCTTTTCTTAGTTTTTTCTCCTCTTTCTGTTCTCTTTCTCATATTTTAGTTTTTTCTGTAGTTTTCTGTTTCTCTGTTTTTCTTTTTTTCTGTAGTTTACTTCTGTTTCTCTATTTTTCTTTTTTTCAGTTTTTTTTTCTCTTTCTTAATTTTTTTTTCTCTTTATTTTTCTTTTTTTCAGTTTTTTTTCTCTTTCTTAATTTTTTTTTCTCTTTATTTTTCTTTTTTTCTGTATTTTTTTTCTGTGTTTTTCTTTTTTTATCTATTTTACTTATCTGTCTGTATGGTTCTTGTTTCTGTATTTTTCTTCTCTTTCTCTGTTTTTTTATTCAATCCGTCTTTCCATTTGTTTTCTTTTTCTACAACGCTCTCTGATTTTTTCTCTTCCTTCACCTCCCTATTTTCGGTTTTCTTTTTCTGGCTCTCCCGATTTTCGGTTTAATTTTTTTCCTCTCCCTAGTTTCGATTTTCTTTGTCTGGTTCTCCCTGACGCGTCTTCCCTTTCCGCCTCGCTTCATCCTCTCCTTCACTGAATATCTCTCCCTTCTTAACTTGCCTCACCTGACTTTGTTTTTCTAATTCCCTATTCTCCAGGCATTTGTCCTAATTATGCAGATCAGACTGACTGGAACCGTAATGTATACGCATCTACTGTTGAAAAGTAGTCTTGAGGGAATGTTTGCGTTATGCGCGGCGGCGTTACACTTCCACCTTCGCCCAGGTTTCCAAGGTCACTTTCTGAGACGCGCGGTTGAATCGGTAAGGATTAGTTGGGAAACAATGAAATTCCCCGGTTGGTGAAGTCGCATTAGAGAGGGGGAATGAGGAGGGTGTATGAAATAAGGGCAGGGAAATAATGGGATTGGTCTTTATCCTGAAAGAGTATTGTTGTGCGCTGGGACAAGAAGAGAAATTAGAGAGTTGTGTGTCGGCGTAAGTCTACATAATTATAAAGGAGTGCACAATCTAGGTGTTAAACTTGACTTTCGTGATCACATGATTACACGCACTGCAACGCTTGTAGTTTTCCCTATAGTGGAAGAGAGGGAGAGTATAGACTTTTGACCATTTCGCCTTTCAAACTCCATTAGTAGTCTCCAAATGTGTGTGTGTGCCCTTTCAGTGGGATGTACTTTAAAATCATTCCAAGGCATGCACAAGATGTCAAGAGTATTACATAAAGTCACGGACGTGTATGCATTCCGAGTAGTTGGGGAAAGAAGGGGGTAAATGGAGAGGGAACATTTTGGGGAAAGGTAGATATATTTTTGTGTCTTTTTGTCTTGTGAGCATTTCGGCGGCTACTTCACAATATAAGAGTTGTACACGGACAGACCAGAAAAAAAAATTCTACCTGTACTACAAGTTCGTACTTGTTTAAGTGGAACATTGACAAGTAACCAGACAAGTTTAACCACAAGTCTCAGGAGACACACCGAATACAATTTAAGTCCTTGTACTCAGTTTGTTCGTGTCTAGCATCCACGCAGTCCTGCGTCGCTTGTTTTTATTTATTTTGTTACTCCTTGAGAAACTTTTTCTGAGAATTATAATGATAAAAATATAAAATACAGCTAGATCCACTTTTTCCCCATAGTTTCCATCCCCTAGTATTTTTTCTTCTCCCAAACATTTTCAATTCTTTTATTCCGGAGTTAAAATAACAAAACCCGTAAACATATCCAACCATTTATTAGAAATGAATAAATGCATGAAATTATTAAGTTGATACTCTACAAGTTGCTGGTAGAGCCGTGGAAGTAAAGGGGAAAAGAGAAGGGAAAATATGTTTGGGAGAAACCTCAAACGTCTATGAAATGGATCATATGAAATGGAACCACGTCCTCCTTCGTGTTCCACTTCCCTCCTCTCTGACGGGAGCGTAGGAGGCGGTGAGATTAACATTCATGTGTTTCATGTTACACATGTTTGTCCTTGTTGAGCAACATTTGAAAAGGTGGAGAAGAGGGAGAGAGACAGGGAGAAAGAGGAATTCTATTAAGAAAACTTGGAATTCTTTCATCTTTAACTTCTTTTCACTTCTACGAGGACTCCTTCAAGTAAAATATCCTTCTCCACTCCCATTACACTCTCCTTTTTGACCCCTCCGACTTGTGGTAGTATCGCAGGCAGGATGCGAGCAAATGAAAATTTTCAGCCGTCCTCTCCCATTTTTTATGACAGGAGCGAAGAGGAAAGTTTCGAGATGAGGGTCGGCTGGAGAAAGTCAGGGACTCAAAAAGTCAAAAAGAGGGAGACGGGAAGGGAGAAAAAGTTTAAAAGCAGCTGACGTGAGAGAATAGGGACATAACGCGAGAGAAAGCAAGACAAACGAAAGAAAGCGAGAGAAAATAATAGAAAGGGAGGGAAAATAAGAAAAAATAAGAGAATGGAAGGGCAAATAAGAAAAAATAAGAGAAAGGGAGAGAAATAAGAAAAAGCGAGAGGAACAAAGAGAGAGAAAATAAGAGAAATAAGAGAAAGCGAAAGAAACGAAGAGAGAGAAAATAAGAGAAATAAGAAAAAGCGAAAGGAACGAAGAGAGAAAATAAGAGAAATAAGAAAAAGCGAAAGGAACGAAGAGAGAAAATAAGAAAAATAAAAAAAAGCGAGAGAAACGAAGAAAGAGAAAATAAGAAAAAAGCAAGAAACAGACAGCGAAACAGAAGAAAGCCCAAGAAAACGGGAGAAAGCCAGATAAAATAAGAGAAAGCGAGAGAAACAAGGGAAAACAATAAAAAACAAAAGAAGGCGAAAGAAAACAAGCAAGCGCGAGAGAAAACAAATGAACGCGAGAGACAAAATAAAGCGAGCGAAAACAGGCAAAGCTAGAAACAAGAGAAAGAGAGAGAAAACAAGTAAACGCGAGGGAAATCAGGCAAAGCAAGAGACAACAAGAGAAAGGCGAGAAAGTGAGAGATAGCCAGAGAAAACAAGATAAGGGGAGGGGAAAGCAAGAAGCGAGAGAAAACAGGCAAAAGCAAGAGACAATAAGAGAAAGCGAGAGAAAGAGTCAGAAAAGGAAGAACATGAATGGGGAATACAGAAAAATTCACAAAAAAGACCCCCTGAGAGAGAGGAAGAGTGAGAAAATGGGAGAAAACAAGGGAGTAATAGTTAGCAAAGCAAACGAGGAAATGAGAGGAAGTAAAAGACGGATGGAGAAGGTGCGAGGAGAAGAGAAACAGTGGCTGTCGTCCAGCTTGTAGAAGCAGTCAGTCAGTCCTATATTCCAAGAACATTCCTCCTAATCTGTAGTCTATAAAGGTAGAGTTGAGAAGAAGCAAAGTGTAGGTCACATTCTTCGTTTCCATAATCGATTTTCACTCTTCTCCTCCGTCTTCCTCCCCCTCCCCCACCTCACCCCAGATAATATAGAAAGTACTCATTTCCCATATAAAAAAACTCTGTTTCTGGTAAAATAAAAAAAACACAGTACATTTACTAGGACACCGTCCGCTACACACACGTGAGTGTGGCATTAATACAGAAGAAGACGGTATGACAGGAGCTCCTTGGTCGGGTAAAAGTGTGTTGAATCCCCACATACACATCCATTTCTTCCCTTACAACAATTTCAAGAGATATGAGGGAGAAAAGGGAAAGAAGGAGGAAGAAAAAGGAGAGAGAAAAGTGGAGAGAGGAAACTGCAGACACAAGTTCATCCTTGCGGTAGCAAAACTACACAAGAAAAGCTGCCATCATGAGGCACTTCAAGAAGAGTTGGGCAGGAGATAATTCAAGGAGCCCGGCTTATGTACATATGGTATACCGGCATGCAGAGAGAGAGCCTGTACAGGAATCCTGACGCTTCCCGCCATGAATTATGCAGATGATAATATAAAGCGTTCATCCTTTTTTAGTATCTTCTGGGAGATTTGTGGCCATTCTCTTTCCATGGACTGAGGCCGTGTATGGAGTAAGGCCGAGAGAGGAGCGGGGATGATGATGAAGACGACAACGATCATCATATTTTCCCGCTCTCCCACCAATTCGAACAAAGACTCGTCCATCCCAACTTCCAATGTTTCCTCGTAATTACCCAAGACACAAAGAGGAAGCGATCGGGGAGAGGAAAGGCAAAGCTCCTCCAATCCTTTTCTGCAACAAGGCCTAAGCTAGGCTTAGAGGTACAAAGGCGATTTCAAATCACATTTTGTTAACGGAATTCCCCATTTCTTTGTCGATGTAGTTCGGTAAAAAAATGGGGGAAGAACTTGCAAACCGAATGACAAGGAAAAAGTGGGGAAGGAAGGCAATCGTACATCGAACTTTAGCAACGGAACAGGTGGAATTAATATACAATATATATATACAATATTATGTAATATACAATATGTAAAATACAATATTATGTATATACATACTAACATGATATGTCATGACGTGGTCATATATATATATATATATATATATATATATATATATTACCTTATTTAGGGTAGTTTACCCCCGTAGTCCATAATATATCAATACATATGACGCAGCAAACTCCAGGTTTGAGTTGCAATTTAATTTTGCAAAAACTATTGTGATTGCTAATCTGAACTTGTTTTGTTGATAAGGATTCTTAATAACTTTTTTCGTCCTTACAATTAGCTTAAAATAGTTTGAGTATCCGCTCATCTACCTGTGGAAGCATTGCAGCGGCATTAAAATGGTCATAAACGCCGTCGTGCCTGTAACTTATAACGTTATCGTGACCTAACATTTGTCCACGTGCTCATGAAAGGCTGGTAAAAGGGACACGGGAAGGGAGACACACATGAAAGCTGTCTTGGCTCGACAATGTCAATACAAACAACATTAATTCATTAAATGGCGACTAATTGTGTTACTCATCGTTCCCCAAGCATTTTGGCTGGTGAGACCGCAGAAACGACAACGAGGAAATCAACCCAGTCGCCTCGTGGTTCCTCCAAAGTTTATGGGAATGCCAATGCAAAATCATGTGGTAATGACTCATATTCATGGAAACAAAAAAAAAGCCGCTCTGTAGAGAAAATAATTGGTCAGGACCGGAGCAGCAATTCTTCTTTACAACAACATGTTGCACTGGTACACAAAAGCTATAGTGGTTGTTCCATTTACGACTTACGTTAAGCTAACCGATATAATGGAACAGATATTGGGAGTCACAAAATGCTACATACAGCAAAACCTGCGCTAGCCTTTTGTCCAAAACCCTTCACAACTCATTTGTGTCCCAGCAAATAATTGTCCATTTCCTGAGTTTCGATTGGAGGCAGGAAGTTTAACCATTTTAATTCAATTTCAATGGGAAGAAATTTCTGCCACAGTCTTGCGTATGACAGTACGTGCCTTTAAAATGAAAGGGCTCAAACCACATTTTCAGGCCACTCTGACATCCTACAGTCTCTATATGGTTGCTTAGGCTTCACAAATACAAATGTACATACACGATGGAATGTATGGCCTAGTATGCACATATCTTCGCGGTAGTATGTACATATACACGCGTGTAAAATTATGAGTGTAAATACAAGTTGAAGTTTTAGGGTGTCTCCTGACGTGACAAGCCATGACTGCGTCTCCATATTTTTTCCCCTCACCATGAAAAATGCATGTTCCACTTGGTAAATGCCTAAAATGTTAAATATTCAGTAACCTCCCTTTTACCCGCCACGAGCCACGTACCTGCAAAATACAGGAGGAAAATGCATGGAAACATGAGTTCCATACCTTTTAATTGGGCATCCCCCCGTTTTTATGGTGTACATGGAGCCAGTAGCGATGAAAATGATACTAACTAATGTGTGTAAACACTTTGCCATAAACACACCCGATAACCTTCGTCTTTTTGGGGACTGAAAATGGGTTTGTGGAATTATTTAATGCCACGTGGTTTCAGCAGAGGGAGAGAGAAAGTGGAGAGAGAGAGACAGAGAGAGAAACAGAGAGAGGGTCAAGATGGGAGAAATTGGATGCGGAAAAAAGTAAATCAATAGATTGTAAATGAGGATGTTGAGTATAAAATAATGCAATGAATGTTACTTACATGACAGAGTAATGTAAGACCCGGAAGGCATTTTTTTGTGTCCACATTCCTAATGGAAGTGAGAAAATTAAGGGTTATCATGAAAGGGTTGTACGAGAAGTAATTGCTCCCGATGAGAGCCCCGGAGAGGTGGACGTGGAAGGGAGAAAAATTAGCACACATCCCAGAAAACCTCGTTTGTAACATGTATAGGCAGACATACCCCTAGATAGCATTTAGCTCTTCCATCAATTATCAACTCACCTCCATTTCCAGGGGAAATTAACTCAGTTGACACACTTTTTTTTTCACCTACTTATTATTTCACAAAACTGTCATCCGGCTCGGATTTGATGGCCATCCGGTGGCAGGGTGTGACAGGAAAATGAGGCACATTGACAGAATACTGCCGGCCTCAATTGTCGCTGATTACGTGGTTACACATATATGTACATATTACATATATGTGTCCATACAATGCCATGCAATACCTGTGCAGCCACTGGGACAATGTTGACGTCAAAGGTATCTGTGAGGAGGAAGAAGGCCATCAAATTTAAAGTCAAGGCAGGTGCCCTCACTTCATGGATGTAAATCCGGCATATGCCTCCGGCATATGTAGATATGTATTTCCATTTCTCCCTTTATGACTCCCTTTTAGGGTGAAATTCCATCCCTTTTCACTACCCACATTCCAGGGAAATGTAGTTAATTGCTTCATCGATCATAATTTCATTGAGAATGAAATTAGGGAGACTTCCGCCTGGGAAGGATTCCAAGGAGGGAATGTGATTATTTTGTACATATTACGAGCTATTTCCTCCATCTCTCTTTCGCCTCCTTCTCTCACGCTTCCCCGCCCAGGTTGGGACGGGGAAAGTGAGGCCGGAAAGACTAATTAGTAAAATGCTGTCACTCGCCTGGCTTTTAAGTTCCCCTCTCAAAAAAATGTTCCTTTTGGTCCTCGATGACAACAACATGCTTTGAGTAAGTACTTTGAAATTTACAATTTAGTAAGGCCCTCGCAGTTGCTATTGAGTTATAAAATTAAGCGCACTAATTGTGTCCCCCCAGAAGAAGCGACAAGAAGTAAATATCGTCACATTGGTTCAAAAGTAAGGACATATTTAATGTTTCAGACTCGGGAAAATTAATTCAATTTAAAAAAATTCAATTTGCAACTGCGCAAAAATGTTTTTTTTATTTTTCAGATTGACTGTAAAGCTTTAGACGAACACGGAGAACATACAGAGTGAGTTGGTTTTAACTGCGCCAAATATTGTGGACGCTGGAGTTGAACGAGTTAAAAAATTCACCCTGCATGTACGCATTCATTACATACTTTTACGGGACCTTTTATTTTGCTGGTTCAATGAAAGCAGAATCAGACAACTACCATTTTTCCTGTTTCTGTCATTATAAGAGTAATTTAATGGAGTACTCGGTATCGTTCCAATTTCTTTTCTGTACAAGATAAAATAATGACTCGCGGCACAGACAAAAGGGTAGCACAGTGTGTCTTTCCCTTCCAGAAACTACATTTCATTCCAGGGATTTTTTGTCGCACCTTTTAAGTTGCTCTTTTATTTTTAGCAAAAAAAGCATTCTAGATGTGAAAAACGCCTGAGCAGTTTATAATAAAGCCTTCGATGCCATCCTTTGAAACAAAAACAACTGTCACATCCTTGAGCTTTATTTTACAAACTACTCCTTGATTTTATACAACACACTCCAATCATGCTCGTGCTCCCACGTTATTTGAAACTACATAAATTATGCTCACTCTGTGTTTTCCCTGGTGAAATAATTGGGATCACTTTGTCCTGAGACAGAAGGGAGTGAAGGCGATAAGTATGAAAGTATGATAATAGATACTAAGAAAATAAAAGGAGGAACGTAAGAAATGCAAAGGAGATGAAGTGTGGAAACTTCAAAGTGACAACAAGGGCTTTCCCAGAAGAATTTGAGCGTTGAAAGAAGAATAAGGTCAGCTAGAGTCTTTTTCATTTTCGGTGTAGGGAGACGAAGTAAAAGGCCTTCATATAGACGTTTTAAACCCCATTCTACCACCCAGAGTTCCTTCAGACTTCTGGAAGGAATTTCTTCCGGAACAAAAGCCATCACTGACAGGTTCAAGTCCTAATTAACGAGAGGAGTCCTTGAATCCCGTCAGCACAGCGTTTTTTTTTTACAGGTGAAAGAATTAGAAAAGACTTTTTGTAATTCTTGCCCTCCGTCACGTTCTCGGCCCCGTTCCAATCCTCCGGGGTATTTCATGCATAAATGCATGCATCAGCTCCAATAGACATTCAAGTTAATGGTCCTGCATTGGGCATCCTTTCCTATACGGATTGATTTTTACCGATCTTTCCCCCTTTTGTCTTCCACCTTAATGACTAATGGGGGAGCGGAGCCTGGTTGAATAAGAAATGTTTTGGTTCCCGAGTCATCGTCAATGATGATGTCCAGTTGACTGCAATTACTGCCAGGAGCAATTATGGGGAACCTTCACAGGCGAAATTAAGCTTGTAATTACTCACGTGCATCCAAAGCTACCAAGTTGCTTGGGGATATTTCTAGCCGGTCAGACTCCTTTGGCACACGTTCACCCCTGGCCAGTTTCACAATATATAAACTCTGCAGTTTCTTGCATTCAATATCCACTCGATTATTTTAGTCCTCCTGCTTCAAATTGCACTCTCAGTCGCATTCGTAAAATATAATACGAGAACAATTCGCCTAAATCGATGCTGCCATCAATGCTGGGATATTCGGTAATAATAATACCTTTTGAGTGACGCAACTTAGTTTTAGTGGAGAGATGTGAGTTTAGGCTGCAGCTAAAATTAGTTTTAAATGTTTTACTTTGTTGCTTACAATCGTTTTAAATGATCTAATTATTGGTTATGATTAAAGGAAGACATATGATGTGTTCACAACAATTAAAGATTTGAGTCACGTCATGTTTATATAATGTAAATAAAGCCTTCATGGCTCAACTATTGTGTAACACGTGCGTGGACGATTGCTGAAGACAGGAGGGAAGTGGAGAAATGTTGTAGTTATTATATATTATATAAGGGAAAGGAACCCATGGCTGTGTCAACACAGTTGTTATTGTACGAAATACGTAGGCTGTCGATAATTTACGGCCACAAGGAGGTTTGCATTGAGCCCGAGAATCCTCTAATTGTTTTTTAACGACAGAAAACCCTGTCCTTAAATTTCCATTATGATTACATTAGAAATGACTTCACCGTTGTGGCTTCCCTTTTAACTGCATCTATAATAGCACATGCTCAATTATAGTGAGCGCAATTATAGTAGCTTTCCAGGACGGACTGAACCGTAAATATAAATCTGAACGTGCAAACAAATATAAATACTAGACCAGGAAATAAACTGCGACTCCTATGGCCCAATTTTTGCAATTAAAATTTTTCTTATTCTGAAACATGTACAATCTCAATATTTGCCCCCGGGAATTGTTGGAAGCGAGGAGACGGGAGGAGTCTATAGAACAGGAAATGATTGTTTAGATTTACAAGAGAGAGAGAGAGAAAATCCTGAGCCGGGTGTGTACCTCGGAAGAGTGAAAGAATGTTTCGTCATCTAATGGGAAGATGGGATTATCTAGACGTGAAAAGGAATCCAATGGGATTCAATGTGCTCTATTTCCTTCTTATTGTTAGTTCACTAAGACGTGGGACGAGAGTCAGAGACGACAGGCAGACAGATGGCGGACATTTGTGCCATTTTTTCTCTCCTTCGTTTTCGTTCGCTCGCTTTCTGTCTCTCTTTTTTAGTGGTTAAAAACATGAGAAAAAAACACAGTAGGAGCATCTAAAATTGACATTATATAATGCAAGGCTAGATGTAAAATAATCTCCGCTCAAGAAGACGAGATGCGAGAGGAAAGCTTATGGAACGCTTAAAAATGTAATACCTCGTTGCCGTACTTCGGCCTTGCACTATCACTTCCGAGACAAGTCTCTCTTCTTAACTCTCGCTCTCTCTCATCTCTCACTTTTCTTTTCCTCTCTCACCTTCTCTTTTCCGTCTCTTACTTTCTCCCATTTTCTCTTTTTGTTTCTCATTTCGAATCTCACTTTCTCTTTCTAGCTCTCACTTTCTGCTTTTCTCTTTCTTCTTCTTTTTTCGTCCTCCTTTTCTCTTTCTCTCTTTCTTCTTTTTTCGTCCTCCTTTTCTCTTTCTCTCTTTATTCTTTTTTCGTCCTCCTTTTCTCTTTCTTCTTCTTTTTTCGTCCTCCTTTTCTCTTTCTTCTTCTTTTTTCGTCCTCCTTTTCTCTTTCTCTCTTTCTTCTTTTTTCGTCCTCCTTTTCTCTT
>JAQGBT010003888.1:0-18155 GCA_034698585.1 Disparrhopalites patrizii | reverse complement strand
CCGAAGGGTACCCTACAACATTAGGGAGGGTGGGGAACCCCCCTCAGTACGTAGTTCAACATATACATACCCTACTGGAGTGCGTATAAAGAAAAAAAACAAATATTCTGGCGAGAGTTCCTGGTTGCATAATTTTTCTTTTAATTTCCGAAAAGGATCCCAGGAAACATTGACAACCCTCACTCTATTAACGAATTAAATACCCCCGGATCAGGCAAGAATTATCGGGCAACCCATTTCCCGCTTCAAAACTGAGAATTTCAGTCAAAAAAATCAACACTTTTAATGCAATTCTGCTATCAAAAATTGCAAATGTTACAATTTAGTTATTCGACATTATGAAAAGCAACCAGCGACGCACTGTAAAGGCTCGTTTTTGAAGAAACAATTGCATATACAGTAAATTCTCTCTATAACGGACCTCCTTATAACGGTTTTCGCACTATAACGGTGCTCACAAACCCGCCCGAGATTATTTCATTGCTAAAATCTTCCTCTATAACGGTTTTTTCGTTATACCGGGGAAGCTCTGAATTCCCGACCAATAAACGTCTTTTGCTATAACGGTTTTAGGCCACAACCCTCACACGCTATACCGGTTTTTTCAAATTTCTGCATCCCCGCCATAAATTACTTTTTGCTATAACGGTTTTTGGACCACGCCCTCACACGCTATACCGGTTTTTTTAAATTTATCTATACCCCGCCATAAATTCATTTTTGTTATAACGGTATTTGGGTCACGCCCTCACACGCTATAACTGTTTTTTTGTAATTTCGAATGCCCCGTCATTAAAACCGTTTTTTAACGGTTTTCCTTATACCGGTTATTCGTTATAACGGTTTTTCAGGCTGCTTTAAGCTAAACCTTTATAAAGAGAATTGGCTGAATTGTTTTTTACCATTTACCACCTGTCATCATTTTAAGGTTTACATTTTAAATGTAGTCGAAATTGTCATTGGCCATAGGTTTTGCAAGGAAAGTGATGACATTTTTTTTAAAATTATGGCAAAACTATTACAAACAGAAATTTGGCGCAAAAAACAGCTATAATTAGGTTGATATTCGCAATAAAATTGTTCTGAATTCGCAATAAAATCGAGTAGGAGTGTATACGAATCACATTTTTCCGTTCTGTGTGTTTTCTGGTTAATGTTATTAGTGGCGGGTGATAAAATGTTACTTGGAGCCACGCATGCAACTAATAATTATGTACACACTCGTTCAAGATTAATTTGTTGGCACTAGTTAATATTCGGTGTGTGTGTGCTTAGAAACTTTGAATTGACATCCATTTAGACTTTCACTTGTAAGAAATTCTAAACAATATTATTTGCCTATAATATGTGAACTCTTTTGGCTACGGAATAATCGTTAATCTACTCAGTAGTAGTAGTAATTGTAATTATTAGTGATTTGATGTAGAATCAATATTCCAAAAAAAACACGCGTGGATAGTTCTTGTATCATGTAATGATCTCGTGCGGTCAAAGGGCATCTTCAACCACAGACTTGATATATACAATGATGAATCAATTAATTTATTAAAGCGTAACATAATATAGTTTACATAAATATATGATACACCTAAATACCTAACACAATAATTTAATCATTTTTTCAGTGAGAACAATAACCAGAAAACGAGTGGACAGTCTTGGACATGGTCGTGCAATGTCCATAGTAATAATAACCGATGCCGGAAGACAACTTCGAAAGAAAGACAGGGTTGTTCCCAACCACAATGACATTGTCTTATAATTATGGTCTTGGCACCTCCTTTTGATGCAAATATAAAAAGTGTTTCCTTCAAATCCGGCATTTAACTTCCGCAAAATATGGTTCCGGGCAAATGGTGAAGCCTTTTCCAGGGCTTGTGGATGGTGGAGGATAGTTCGGAGCAGGACTGAAACTGAATCTTTGGAGGGTCGCCGTGAAATACGTGAACAAGGTGAGTTTGGCCAAGATTTCGCCGATGCACACTCGTTTACCTGGTAAGGTGCAAATTATTTGGACCTTTTATTATTTTAAATACTTTTAAAGATTAAAGAATTATTTTAAATTATTTTAAAGATTAAAGAATTGTTTAAAAATTTTAAATGTATAATTGTAAAGAAATGTTAATATTTTTCGATTTACCCATTCCAAAAGGGAGGAAATGGTTTGTCAAAGATTGGGATTTGTCCAGGAATCTTTCGGGTCGGAAAGCTTGGGGATCAGCCCAAATTGTGTCGTCCATATGAATCGTGTGAAGATTGACAATCAGCACATCATCCTAAGAGTACCCAATTGGAATTGTATAAATTTGAAAACACATAGAAAATAGAAACAAGCAATTTAAAGGTTGGTTGACCTTCTGTTTAAATCAATGTCTGCCAGCCGAATCAAAGTTGGAATTCAAATCGGAATTATATCTATGTATATTTTTCAGTATTTTAACCGGAATTAGTATCCGTATTTTTGTCCGAAAAATATTTTAATTGAAATTTATAATTACAAACGCATTCTAAATTTAAATCCGTATTCAAAAGTTGACATTTGGATTCCGATACTTTATTTGTATTCGAAAATTCCTTCATTATGTTGCTAATTCCCGCTTTGGGCAAAATCAAGGTATTCTAACGATGATTTTTTAAATTGGCAGTAATATAAAACTATTTCGTGCGGAAATGCATCGATTTTTGCCAAATCAGTTTTGCGGAGTCAATTTATAATTTTGTGTATTGATTTTTGCGTTTGTTTCAAGGTACAAATTATCCCAGATTGCATTACAAATACATTTTTAAAAGTATTCGAATGCGTATTCATATGTCTGAATATTTGAATAAAATTGTATTGGAATTCGAATTTATATTTTAGATATCCCAAATTTGAATTTGTATTCATAATTAGGAAAAGCGCGTATTTTAGTTCGAATTAAAATTTTTTAATACTTTTTTTTATAATATTTTAAAAATATTTTTAATAATATTTTTTCAGATGTCATACCTTGGTTCAAATATTTACTTTTTATTGTCTTAATTTTTATTTGACTCATTGTGTAATAGTTATACCTTTTTAATATTGTATCCCCCCAAAGTAGTGTCCTTGGTAGCAACCCGATGCACCAGCGGAATGACGTTGCACATCCGTTGGACTTCTATCAGTGTTGCTTCAGTGTATGGCATGCTTGAGGTTTTAATTTAATTCAAAATTAATTATTCTCAACGTATGACAAAGAATTTAAAAATCGAAGCATATTTAAGCGCACATACTTTTGCCCGTCGGCCAACGTTGGGAGTCTACTTCTTCCAATGACTTCATCAATTTCCTCCTGGACTTTTTTCTGAACTCCAGGATTTAGGATCATATAGAGGATGGCAAAATCCAGGGTATTGGCCGTTGTTTCCGACCCGGCGGTGAAAAGGTCAAGGCACACCATTATGAATTGCTCTTCTGTATGTACCAGTATTAAAAACCAATTTTCACTTGTGTAGTTATTAATTTTAGTAAAACGATAAACACTTGAACATACCCGTAAATAATTTTGATTCTTCCTCAGTTTTGGTCGTTTTGTCCATTCTTTGGAGGAAAATGTCTACAAAGTCTTTGGGATTACCCACGTATGAGCCTAAAGCCCGGCGCTCATGAAAGATTTCCTGCAATTCAGAAGCTTGATAATTATTTACGATAATACGTTTCAACTTGTACTGGATCCAATTAAGGCAACGTTACAGTAGTCTTCAAGTTTTGGTTTAGCCAAACGAACGATAAAACTTAAGATGTAAAACATAAGATGTAGGATTATATTATTTTATATTTTATAGAATAATGTTAAATATATAAATGTAGTATTTTAAGACGTATTAATATCTGCATGTACGCAGATTCCAAATAACGAATATACCTCCCCTAGAACCATGATCTAGCAATGCTGCAAAATGGCAATAGGAGAAATCTAATGTAGGATTTTATTGTGCATGTAGAAAACATTTTTGTTTTCAAATCCGACCGAAATTACAAAAGTTATAGCTGTTTTTCAAAAACATGTTAAAAAATTCATTTTTGGCCAGCCAGATTTTTTGTTTCCGCCTTCAAAAATAAAAATGTTATGTTCCTGCACTCACACAAAAGAGGAAAAGCGTGAATCCGGAGCATAAATTTGTTGTGGATCTGGGAAAAAATTCACAGTTAAATCAAACAAGAAATCCGAAAGTTATGACGATTTTCCTGCACCAAGTTCAAAAAATTAAAATGTTCGAGAAATCTAGTTTTTTTATTTTATTTTTTAAAATGCATCTTTCTGATACAAAATTGTATTGCGAATCCAGCAAAATAAATTTTATCCAGATCGGACTAAAATTGCGGAAGTTATGACGGTTTTTCAAGAAAACGTTTAAAAATTTAAGTTTTTCGAGAGATCAGTGATGTTTAAACTTTTTTTTTGAAAAACCGCCAGAACTTTCGTAATTTTGGTCCGATCTGGATAAAAATTATCTTTCTGGATTTGCAATACAAGTTTGTATCAGAAACATTCACTTTTAAAAATACAATTAAAAAACTATATTTTTTGAAAATTAAAATTTTTGGAACTTGGTGCAGGAAAATCGTCATAACTTGGTAATTTCTTGTTTGTTTTAAATGCCGATTTTTTCCCAGCTCCGCAATAAAATTCTGCTCAGGATTCACCCTTTTCTTGCTTTGTGTGAGTGGAGGAACAGAACATTTTAATTTTTGAAGGCGGAAACAAAAAATCTACCTGGCCAAAATTGAATTTTTCTATCTTTTTTTTGAAAAACAGTCATAACTTTTGTAATTTTGGTCGTATTTGAAAACAAAAATGTTTTCTGCACAATAAAATTAGATTTGTGTTGCCATTTTGCAGCATTGGTAGATGTGGTGCTTAAGGGGGGGGGAGGTATAATCGTTAGGTGGCATCCCGTATACTCACACGGAAAAACTGGTGAAGTTGTCCGTAGAGCAACATCTGATGAGAATGTCCAGTGAAGCTCGGTGCGACATGTCGGAGCCAGGGGAAAGCCATTAAAATGTTCCCGCCGATGTCAAAACTCTGACTGAGTTCATTGACAGTCTTGATCAATTTAAGGAGTTTCCGGTCATCATAGGAAAAGCGGATCCCAGCCACCATATTCCACAAAATATTGAGGACGGGCAAGGTGAAAGAGTGCTCCATTTTAACAATATTATCGTTCCTCTCAGACTCCACCGTGTCCCCCAAATATTGTAAAAAATCCAAAAGTTCCTCTTCAACGGCGGCTTCCATCGACTGCTTCTTGCCAAAGCCAAAGTCCTTCAGATTTTTGACGGTGAAATTCTTGATTTTCCTGTACGACTCGCCATTGTTAAAGATTAGGCCTGTCGTCAGAAATTACCCCGTTGGAAACATTAAAAAAAAATACGTGAACAGTTAAATATTTAAAAGTACTTAAATAAAATAGTTGACCTGGTCCTGAACCCTTTTTTCCCGCCTCTCCTTTTACATATTTAAAATATTTAAAAAGACATTAACGTCCTTTTTACATTTATGTATGTACATTTATGTTCCGCCGTTACCAAAAGTGCACATATATGGGATTGTTACAGGATTTGAAAGGGAAACTGTGTAGAGCCTTGACCTTTTCGTAATAATTACGTTAAATAACATGGGACTGATGGGACAGGTGTCGTGTCTTCGTAATAATATTTAATGTAATATGTATATTATAAGTGACTGTTCATGTTCAGTGTCTAAAAAAAACACTCTCACATTTCCTTAACCCTTTAACCTGCATTGGAATGTTACATGCCCGAAAATTTGGGTCAGTTCATCATAATTATGTGGTTTGACTTCAAAATTTGTGTGGATAAAAGTTTTTGATGATAATAATCCTGAAATGTCTATTATTGTTTTTGTTTATCAACGCACATGCACGAGCTTTTGGGGACATTTAGTACGTATGTATGTATTTATTAAATAACTATTTATGTCCGTATTTCCTTTGTCTATAATGTTTTATAGGTTCATACCCAGAGCTTTCCCAAAGGATCTTTCCACAAACCATCCGTCGGCAAATCGGTGGGAGAATTCTTCCCGACAAAACACTTCACGGGCGTATTTGCTGGATCCGATGATAACTGAAAAGGATCACAAAATTGTATTTTATTTTATTTAAAATTGTATTTTATTTTATTTAAATTTAAAAATTTGATTTTAATTTAAAAATCAGACTTTAATTTTAATTTAAACTTTTGATTTTAATTTAAATTTAAACATTTGATTTTAATTTTAATTTAAACTTTTGATTTTAATTTGAATTTAAACATTTGATTTTAATTTTAATTTAAAAACATCAAAAATGTAACATTTAAAATTTAAAAAATGTTTTTAATTTGAGTGAATTCATCCTTTACAGACGACAGAAGGAGAGGAACATCGAAATAGAATCAGAACTTTGTGAGAGCATTTGAGCAACAACTTTATCAACGTCCAATATGCGGTAAGTTGATTTTTATGTAGCTTTTGGGCATTTCCCAATTTAGTCGACTTATTTCCTCCGCAAATCCTTTCTCACCTTCCTAATTTATAATCCTTTCAAAACATGACCTTGGAGGTTCGTAAAAAAAATTACTATTCACCTTCCCAAAGAGGAAAGTACTTTTTGTCACAATCAGTAACATTGTTTTTGGACAGAGAAAAAGTGGAAGTTAATAAATAATAATAAATATCCCTGTTCTAAATTCGGTTCCTATCAATTCTGTGGTTGCATGCGGTGCAAAAATCACATACTCTTGATCCAAATTCGGAATGAAAATGCTTTTCCTTAAAATAATCCTATTATTTCCCTATCAGCTTTCCTACCAAGAAAGTAGCGTTCAAAGGTGGACGTTAGGATCTACTAGTGCAGAATAATCTATACAAACAGCATTTGAAAGCATGTCCTTTGGAGTTATTTTTTGACACGCAGTTATGGAATGAATATCAAAAGCAACAAGGATACTAACTTATACTTACACTTATGAATCCTACACAATCACACTTTTTTTGCTTGCGTGCGTCACGTCATGATTTCCCATTAATTCTCACTCTCCCTTCTCTCCACCTTTTTTAACAGTATTTGAGAATGAAAAAGTAGTTTAAGGTTAAAGAAAAGTGCATCCCTTTTGCCAAAAGGAAACTGACAGTCGCCTCTTTACATGCTCTTGCTTCTTGCTTTTGGCTCTTGCTTTTCGTCCATTATGTAATTCAAGAATTGCTCATGGCAGAAGATGCGAAATATGTGTATATATACGTATAATTAACGATACATATATAATTAATTGTAAAAGAATAAAAGGAAATTTGTGTGTATATATATATGATAATTTTGCTTATGTTAAATGTCAATTTGGAGGAAAAGCAGGTCTGGATGTTTTTTCGTGCCCGTGACATCCATGTAATAACGGAGATTGTGGGAAATTTTTGCTTATACTAAAAATTATTGCAATTGGAACATTTCAGATTCAAAAAAATTGGAAACTCTCAAGGAAATTTAAAAAGACAATTTTTCCGGCTTGTGGAAAACACCATGTCAAATGGTTGGCAGGAGAAATTTTGTCAGTGAAAAAATTTTACTTTCATTGTGGAAAATGATTCTGTCTGTATGTATTTATTATTTTTGTATAGTTCAGTGACATAATTAATTTATGGCGTGTGTTTCATTGTTGTTTGTGGGCAGGAACAACTTTTATGCTGGTTACATTGTCTGAGCCGCCTGAGCGTTATCCACACAGCCGGGGCCTTGTGGAAATGGGAAAGGATAACAGAATAAATGCAAAATTGTGTTACCGCCAGAACGCATTATAGGCGTTGCATTACGCCAGAATTGAAGTGTACAAAAAAGTTGACAGTATGGGTTCCTTTCATTTCTGTTAGCAGCATCTCATGTAATGTCAAAAGTATAAGTCTGGTCATTTAGGATTGATGTTTTTTTCCGTGTATTCAGTCCAACATAATCAATGACCTCGAGAAATTTTAGGTTGCGGGAATGTCTTTAAAAATATTGGTGGGTTGCTGTTAATTTAAATTAACGTCCAGATGACGGCACAGTAGGACAGGATTATCCAAAAGAAACAAATGGGAGTTTATGTAATTTTTATATCATTCTCTGTGCTCCTTTCTTGATGAGAAACTCTCCCTTCCACATTCCCAGGGAACAAAAATTCTGACAAGAGTTTTGCACTTTCAATCACGACCGTATTTAGTATTTACCGTAAAATGTGAAATCATTTAATCCTTTTTTAATTAATACGCTTTTTCCCACATTGATCTACGACCCTTTTTATGGAGATTTACACCACAAGTGTAACTTTTTTTGCACCGAACTGGATTTTTGTGTTTGTTATGTCATGTCTTTAACGATATGGGATATTCATTCATTTATATGGAATTAGAATATCACTGAAATTATGTATGCATGCGTTTTGTAGGCAATGAAAATTGCTCAAGCTGGTGGTATATAATATACTTTAATTCTAATTATTACCAATTCTCAAGTAAAAGCTAAAAAATTATTTTATGCCATATGGGCAAACGAATTATGGGAAAAAGTGCTAATTGTGGTAGGCAAAGTAATTGCCTATTTTGTTAATTAATTACTCTATGTCAACCTTACGTTATTACAGAAACTAAGTTATACATGCGCAAAGAAAATTCTGAAAAAAAACTGCTAATTCGTATTCGCCAAACTTAAATGTGTATAGTCTTTGTTTCTGGAATGCGTTTAAATTTCCTGGAGTTTCTTTTTGGTCTCTATGGTTAAGCTAGGGACATATTTTGGTACTGGGATTTAATTTTCCCCAGCAATGATACTTTGATACTTTGAAAATGACTGGACTAATTCGTGGTATTAATGCGTAGTTGGAGCAGAAGAGAGGAAGAAAATAAATGTACCGGCATGATTCATCCCGAATTGGAGGCTGAGGATCGGCCCATATTTTTTGGACCACGTATCCGTGATGATGTAGGCGGGTTGAAAGGTCATGTACTTGCTCAGGAAGCTCACATCCGGGAAATCCCTCTGCCGCGGACCCAATGTCTTCTTCGTGGGGTCCAAGACAGCCGGGAGCATGATTGGAAGGTTCCCCAGGATTGGAAGGCGCAGAGGACCTGCGGGGAAAGTCAAAGTTGTCTCTATTTCTAATATTTCTTATATTTATTTATTTATTTATATAGCTTATACCCATTAGAAATAAGATATAATTAAGATTTTGAGATATTGTCAAAAGATGTACATGTTTTACTATAGATCTGAAATTAAATGTAGCTTACAGTACTAATTTTAATTTGGTTAAATACTTCTAATAATTTCTAAATTGCAGGTTTCAGCTGTACGGGCAAATTATCTTGGAGCTTTTGGGAAATATTTTGTTTAAAAATTAATGTAATTTTGCAAAGAATATATGTGGACTTCCGTCTTACCTGGCGGCCTTTTATTCCGGTAACCCCACCACTTGTCACATAAACTCCAACAAAGGGTTAAGATTACACCCACGACCGTCACACTCCACCAAGACCACGCTGTGAGGGCAGTATCCATGACCGAAAAGCTGGGTAACTACAGGGATAACTCCTAAAATTATTGTGATTACACCGACAAAGCGGTTTAAAAAGTAAAATTTAAAAAGTAAAATTTAAAAAGTAAAATTTAAAAAGTAAAATGTAAAAAGTAAAATTGAAAAAGTAAAATTTAAAAAGTCTATATTTGAACTAACAAAATCTAATTCTTTGTTTACAGTCTCAATGTGCCCCACTGGAAGTGTTTCCCGATGTGGTCGATCCCAGCAACAGACACGTATTGACAACTTGAGGTGGATTTTTGAAGAAGTACCTTAAAAGGTGACAAGGGTATATGTACTGCAGCTTTTAAAAAAACGTTTTTTTTAATCGTCCAAATGCCGCCACTTAAACGAGAGATGTTTGGCCTTAAACTCAAAAGCAACGTGGTTGTGCTCAAAATGTTTGTATAAGGGCAGGTGAACCTTTAGAGTGGCCATAGTATAGAAATATGCATGTTATAAGCGGCGTGGGAGAATCACTTTTCCCCCTTTGGAATCAGTCATTTTTTTTCTCGATATTTCCCTCTCGTCGTTGTATGTCAATGCGACCCTCTGTCTCGTCTGTTTCATTGCAGTTGGTGCCGGATTCCCTTATGTATATAAATCCATTTAAACAGTATACTCATTACTTTGGCGTCCCTTTATGAAATATGTATCAACGTCAGATGATCAACGCCAACATCAAATGTGTTTTTACCGGTCTGCTGGTCATCATAAACCCAATATTTGTGTTATTGCTCTCATTCATAAAAGTGCCGGTATCAATCAAGCTTTGTCACATTTGCCTAAACAAGTATTGACTCCTGCCTCTTCTTATCCTGGGATTTTATTGTCAATACGTGGAATAACCTGGATGGTCGTAAAATGTGTGTAATTGATTATTTTGTCCATACAGAAAAATGGAGCCGTTAATTCCCCTTTGCAGCCCGTGTCCATATAGAAAATCCTGCCAGTTTTAATACAAGTTTTGTCGCTATAAGGAATAATGAAAACAAAGCCAGCAATCTATTCTGCGGTTGGGGTGAATTGTGAAAAAAAAGGAGTTAGGGGGAAATGCCAAGCAATGACCTTCCCAATCCGGTATAATAATACCAATGTAAATTTTCCCTGGAACATCTATGATTATAATATTTTTTATTATAATATTTTTTATTATAATATTTTTTATATAGAGAATGTTACTGCCGGAAATGAAACCGCACCGCAATTCCCCGGGTCACGATGCAGTGGTGGAAGGCAAAACCATTCTGGATGGAGTGAAATGGAAAAAATGGATAGTTCCTCAATGCAAATGGGATTGCCCTCACGCGAAACTATGAAACTATATGGCATCAGTGTCATTAGCAGGGGGATAATACGAATGAGGTAATCCATTTCTTCATTTCGTTTGCCCTAAAACATTTTAGATTCCGAAATTTTTTCTTGCTCCGGCAGTTGTTGATGAAATTGTACAGGGCTTCTATTATAAAAATGAAATCGTTCATGAATATTTTTTTCTGTGTAGAAAAAGTCGTTTTCAGTGGATTTGTATGCACTACCATGTATTTCTCTCTTTATAGTTCCTGGTAATAGCTAATGGCCCTGACATTTACCAAGCGGAAGGTCCTCTGATCCACCCTGTACATCGCAGGAAATAAATAATAATCCCCCGTGCAGGACCGCCTGACAGCTAACATGCCCTAGAGTCAAAAAATGTAATTTGAGTTTGGCACGATTCCCTAAAAATTTACCCGAAAAATATTAATTACGATTGTCAGATCATCTATTTTTACTCCTCTTGTATTACCAAAAAGCTCAAAAAGAACATTGTTCGACACGAGGATTTGCCATTTTTCCCTTTCTACTCACCAGCTTTACACCATGACCCAGCAATTCTCTCAAATATATATGTAACCTATCTATATGTAAATATATTATATATATTTTTGTCATATTTATATTTATATATGTATATTTTTTATATTCCTCTCTATTTATGGATCAGACCTGTTTTAATTTCTGTAATCGATCCATAAGTTCTCCTTCTTTCAAGGTCATATAAGTGATTTTTTCCTCCGTTTCATTTCCTATTACATTCCCATTTATTTGTATTGTACCCTTTTTTAATTTTATCCAGATGTTCCCTCCATTAACTCTCATTGTCTTGGCACGGATAAAAGGCTACACAGAAAAAAAAACGGGATCACGAAAAGCACAGTCGGAATGGAAATTGGAAGAAAATTGATTATGTCATGCCATGTGTTTTTTTTTTCTTTTTTAGAGTGATTGCTTGCAATTATTAGTATTGGCACGGCTCCCATGTGGGCTTCCAAAGGACCAAATAGAGTTTGTGGAGTTACACTTTAATTCCATTCTGACTCGTGTTATTACAAAACACACTTTGGTTTGTTTCTTTGATTTGTGTACACAATTCATTTCTCTTGTGGTCTGTTTTCCTAGCAAATGACGCTCTTAAAAAGAGTATGTACTTCCAAATACATTTTAAACAAATAAAAATACAAAAGAATTAAGTGGAAGGCTGTATTAACCCTTCCCTTGAAGAATCCTGCGGTGGGAGCGGAAGCCAACGGAAAACCGGGCTAATTTTTTCTCAAATTTTTCCTTGTTTCTTCTACACGAAAAAAAACACATTCGAAGGAGGAAGAAGTCATGGAAAAGCCTTGTGTGTGTTCCTGAAAAAAAAAAATCAGTGATAAATTGAACAATAAAATACTAATATAAAAGAATCCGTTGGAGACCGTAAAAAAATCCGCTCTCACCGTTAAGCTCCTGTTAAGGTCAAGGGAATAAAAAAAATTAAGTTTAACGAATTTTTTCAAGTTTTTGTTTCTACAGTCGACTCTCTCTATAACAGCACCCTATGTGTACCAGAAAAAGTGCTCTTATAACCAACTCCTGGTATAGAGAATTAGTTAAAAAAATATTAATAATAATTAATTAGTATTTTCAGGCTTAACTTCCATAATTTTCCAAAGTGTAACAATATTTACACAATTTGACGTAAAGTCGACTCTCTCTATAGGAGCATCCTATCTGCATCGGAAAAAGTGCTCTTATAACCAACTGCTGGTATAGAGAATTAGTTGAAAAATAATAATAATAATTAATTAATATTTTCAGGCTTAACTTCCATAATTTTCCAAATTCTAGCAATATTCACACAATTGAGCGTAAATATTTACATTTTAGTGAGAAAAGAGAGAAATTGTGCTCGTATAGAGTTCCGTTGCTGTTATGGAGAAAAAGTTAATGTTGAAGGGATAGCTGACTTGAGCGCTAATGCTCTTATAGGAAGAAAGTGCTGTTATAGTGAGAGGAATGTGAGCGAGGGAAGAAAATACCCGGCTGTTATGGAGTAACTCCTGTTATAGGGAGTGCTCTTATAGCGAGCGCACTTTGCATGGTAAAGCTGTAGGGGGGATTCAGCACAGCTGTTATAGAGTAAGTGCTCTTATAGGGAGGGCCCGTATAGGGAGAGTCGACCGTATGTGCTTTTTTTTGTGCATAACTGTAGGGACAAAGTGAGGTGGAGATGCAGTGTCAGTTTATAGGGCTTTCAAATCATTTGTGAAGTAATACTATACGAGAGAGTACCTATATAGGAACATAAGCCTATACGGGAGAGTGATCTCGTTATAACAATTAATTATAATAATTTGTAATAAGTCTTTTTTAAATTTCAAGGTCTCAATAATGTCTCTTCGGCCCTATATTAAGCTGGATATGAAGTCAGTTGTGTAAAGTGCAAAGGATCAAAAGAGAAGAAAAATCGGCTCCGCTGGAGATGAAGAGTGAGAGTGTGAAGATGAGCCTTTGGAAGGGCCTCGGGGTCAAATTCTTCCTTCTCTGCAGCTTGGAATTCCTTGTGAGTGCCGGGACGTCGGGGGGAATTGGGAAGCACACGGCCCGAGTTCATAAGTGTTGCCCTGGGCGTGAGGCTTTTAATTTAATCAAGGGAAAGTGCGTCCCTTTGGAAGGATCGCCTGTCACTGAGGCTATAAATAAGGGCCCAGGCGCCACCGGAGTCCTGGAGCGCTATGTGGTCCATAAGGACTTCGCTTGGGAAATGGACACCATTCTGGAATTAGAGTGAGTTCCAGGCTTTATGTCTCCATATAATGGCTCCGCTTAATAATGACAGTTGTATTTGTGATTCGTGACTGATGTATCATGTCATTGTTGTTGTCGGTATAAATATACTTATGAGGGACACCCACATTATGCTTTATTTTCAAAACTAATTATGCTGTTTGCAAAATCGATTATGCTTTTCAAAATTATGCTTTTTACAGACTCATTATGCTTTTCAAATTTTACAGAATGTGCCAATTATGCGGATTTTACTCACAGGAATTGTTAAATGGTCAAAAATGGCAAATTTTAAAGAATTTGTGGCAGCAAATTTTCGTTTTCTGGAATCCTGAGAATTTTTGACTCATTATTTAGCCATACAAAAACGACTGAAAAATTAATTAATATCAGCTATACAGTTTAGATTTATTTATTTAAATTTTATTTATTTTTTAAATTTTACTTTATAGACATCAGCGGTGATTAAGGGCATGCCGTTATAAAAGCAAATATATAAAATTGTATTCGAAATATTGACTTGTAAGAGTAAATTGTTGGACAATTACGCCCATATTCGGGTATTTATTTGTGTCGTAGGTGGGAGAACGTGACTTTCCCCAAATGCCCCTTCAAGGAGCTGGAGACGGTGGAGTTGTTGTCTAATTCGAGTGAGGAAGTGGAGAAGCAATATTATTTGTCCAATGATAATCTCTTGTACGAAGTGACGTACGACGACCACAACAATATGTTCCTTAAGCATCATCTCCGGGATCATTTCTGCGTGGATCCGTAAAGTTGATTTTGATTTACATTTTTTTTTTTAATATAGCGAAACGAATAGGTATGACATCCGAAAAAATATGAATTAAAATCCGAATTAAAATAAGCGTTTTTCCTAATTATGGATACAAATTTTAATTTCGGATATCTAAAATATAAATCCTAATTCCAATACAATTTTATTCAAATACGCAGACATATGAATACCTACTCAAATACTTTGCGAACACGTTTAAAAATTTATTTGTGATGCAATCTGGCATAATTTATTGTAGCTTGAAATAAGCTCAAAATACATACACAAAATTATAAATTGACTCCCTTTGATTTTGCAAAATTCGATGCTTTTGCGAACGAAATACATAGTTATATTAATGCCAATTGAAAAAATCATCGTTGCAATACAGTCGACTCTCCCTATACCGGCCCTCCCTATAAGAGCGCTTACTCTATAACAGCAGTGCTGAATCCCCCCTGCAGCTTTACCATGCAAAGTGCGCTCTCTATAAGAGCACTCCCTATAACAGGAGTTACTCTATAACAGCAGGGCATTTTCTTCTCTCGGTCACATTCCTCTCACTATAACAGCGCTTTCTCCCTATAAGAGCATTAGCGCCCCAGTCAGGTGTCCCTTCAACATTAACGTTTTCTCTATAACAGCACCGGAACGCTATACCAGCACAATTTCTTTCTTTTCTCACTAAAATGTAAATATTTACGCCCAATTGTGTAAATATTGTTAGAATTCCGAAAATTATGGAAGTTAAGCCTGAAAATTTAATTAATTATTGTTAATATTTTTTAACTAATTCTCTATACCAGCAGTTGGTTATAAGAGCACGTTTTCTGGTACACATAGGGTGCTGTTATAGAGAGAGTCGACTTTACCTTGATTTTGCCAAAAAAACCTGCCCGAGGCGGGAATTAGCAACGTTTGGAAGGAATTTTCGAATACAAATAAAGTATCGGAATCCAAATGTCAACTTTTGAACACGAATTTGAATGAATGTATTTGTAATTATAAATTCCAATTCAAATATTTTTCGGACAAAAATATGGATACTAATTCCGATTAGTGTTCTTAAAAATATGAATATACTTCCGATTTGAATTCCAATACCGATTCGGATGTCATGCCTTGATACGAAATACAGATTTGGAAACGAAATGGATGATAATCCGTGAAATTAATGCTTTGCAGGTTTCCCAAGGATAATCTTATCCTCCGAATATGCCCTCCCTCGTGTGATGAGAGGGAGCCCTGCATCCGGAAATGCTGTCCCTTGGGCAAGCACTTGTCCCCAGACTTAAACAAATGTGTGCCTAACCCGTCGGGTAGCTCTGAATGGGATTTGCCCCTCTTCCCGCACCCGCACCAGCCTCAAAGGGGACACAAAACACCCCCGCGAATCACGACCGTTGATGAAGCCTTCGTGGCTTGCACAAACTCCTACAAAATCTCCTCCGGGCTGACCTTTGAGAATACAGCCTCCAACCCCGTCAAAGTCCTCATCAACGAAAGTCTCACGTACTTCAATCCGCTGGAGAACAGATGGATGCTCCTTGAACATGTCACGGATTATTGCTATGATCGATTCCATGACTCCGAGAAGGACGCATTGTGCCCGGACGATGTGGATATTCTCTTTGTTTGTGTGGCCAAGTCACAGCCTGACTCGAGGGAAAAAAATGATAGTACAGCTGTGGTAAAATGACCAATACAATTGCCATTATCATGTAAAACTATGCACATTAGCTTATAATCTTACTCTTGCTATATTCCACCAAATACTCTGCTAAATTCGCAGGAAAATAAGCCCGCAAGCGCGGATGGAAAGAGGGATTTATGGAAGGACATTGAGAACACCCTGGCGGACGTGACCCTCATCGTGGCCATCGTTTGCTTGGGCTTCACTGCCGCCGTTCTCCTCCTTCTCATTGACCGGGTCAATCTTCATTCCTGGACGAGGGTGAGCTTTGTCGTGAGCGAATTCCTCCTTCTACTCTTGTTTGCCATCCGCTTCAACGCCAAAGAGGATTCCGCCTTCAAATCACCCGGCTTTTGCACCGCTTTTGGTAAGTTCTGGCAAAGTCCTAAGCTGCAACATATTTCCACGATATACGGGTTTCCAAGCAAGGATATACCGCCCCCTTAAACAGTATGATCTCCAGCTATGTCACACAATTCCAAAGGCATGTTTCACCAACAGAATTGTATTGCGGTTCTAGAAAAATAAATTTTTTCCCGACAAAAATAAAATCATAACGTTATTATATAATAATAACGTTTTTCAAAAAAACGTTCAAAAAATTCAATTTTTGGCCAGCTAGATTTTTTGTTTCTGCCTTCAAAAATAAAATATTCTGTTCCTCCACTCACATAAAGCAGGAAAAGGGTGAATCCCGAGCCGAATTTTATTGCGGCTCTGGGAAAAAATCCACCTTCAAATCACACAAGAAATAACTAAGTTATGCCGATTTTCCTGCACCAAGTTCAAAAAATTAAAATTTTCGATAAATCTAGTTTATTTTATTTTATTTTTAAAAATGCCTGTTTCCGATACAAAATTGAATCCAACAAAATAAATTTTGTCCAGATCGGACCAAAATTACCGAAGTTATGGCTGTTTTTCAGGAAAAAGTTTAAAATTTTAAGTTTTTAGAAAGATGAGAGATTTTTAAACTTGTTTTTGAAAAACGCTATAACTTCCGTAATTGTGGTCGAATGGGATAAAATTTATTTTTCTATGGATCCGCAATACAATTCTGTATAGGAAAGATGCCTTTGCAATTGTGTCATAGCTGGATCATACTGTTTAAGGGGCGTATATCCTTTCTTGGAACCCTGACAATACTATATATGATTTAGGCGAAGCCTTTTCAAGAATCCGTGACTTTAAAATTATTTTCCAGCCATAATTTTCCACTTCGCCGGACTTATGACCATGTGTTGGCTCACCGTTATCAATTTCGACTTGTGGTGGACCTTCAAGTAATGACTTAAATAAGTTTCTGAATTAATGCTTTTATTTTTGTCAATCAATTAATTTTGACCTTGGTTTGATCAGGGTTCTGAAGCCTACCAGTAGAGACAAATTCGATCTGCGCCGCTTCTTGTACTACACCGCCTTTGCTCTCGGCCTCCCGCTCTTCCTGATTTCCGTGGCTCTAGTCATCCAATCCACGAAGCCAATTGGACCCATGCCGATCTCTTCTGTAGAATTGTATGGCTTTAACGGAGAAATTTGGTGCTATTACTAAATGAAATTATATGAGTACTATTTTCTGATTTGTTGTGCCCTAAGCAGCAGCCGACCAATGATGGACCGGCAAAACAGTAGTAGCAAGATGTCCGAATCTCCGCAACACATTTGCCGGGCGGATGCAGATAGGATCGTTAATCAGACGCATGCGCTGAAGTCCAAAGAACAGATTGCCAGTGGTGGTAAGTATCTACATCAAAATTGCATGCCTAAGAAGATGAATAAAACAAAGCGTACTTGTTTTAAATTGTATGGGAAATAATTTAAAAATTAAATTAAAAATTGATTTAAAGATTGATTTAAAAAATAGTTTAAAAATTGATTTAAAAAATAGTTTAAAAATTGATTTAAAAAATAGTTTAACAATTGATTTAAAAAATAGTTTAACAATTGATTTAAAAAATAGTTTAACAATTGATTTAAAAAATAGTTTAACAATTGATTTAAAAAATAGTTTAACAGTTGAT
>JAQGBT010003887.1:0-18159 GCA_034698585.1 Disparrhopalites patrizii | reverse complement strand
CTTTCGATTTCTCTTTTCCTCTCAATTTCTGTTTTTTCTTTCGATTTCTCTTTTCCTCTCAATTTCTCTTTTTTCTTCTCCATTTCTCTATATTTTTCTCTCGCCTTCTCTCTTCAACTCTGAATTTCTCTCTTTTATTCTCGAGTTCTCTTTGTTTCTCTCTTTTCTCCTCGATTTCTTTCTAGTCCTCTCGATTCCTTTTTTCCTCTCAATTTCTCTCTTTTCTCTTTGGCTCTCTCTATTTCTCTCTTTTCCTCTGAATTTCTCTCTTCTCTTCCCGATTTCTCTCTTGTCCTCACGATCTCTTTTTTCCTTTCCATTTCTTTCTTTTATTCTTCATTTCTTTTTTTCTCTCTCGATTTATCTCTGTTACTCTCGAATTATCTCTTTTCTTCTCAATTTCTCTCTTCTCCTCTCTATTTATCTCTTTTCGTCTCCATCTGTCTTTTTTCCTCTCGATTTCTCTTTTCTCTTCTCGATTTCTCTTTTTTCCTCTCGATTTCTTTTTTCCTTTCGATTTCTCTCTTTTCTTCTCCATTTCTCTTCTTTCTCTCGATTTATCTCTTTTCCTCTCGATTGCTTTATTTTCCTGTCTTTTCTCCTCTGTCCTCTCTCTATCTCACTTCCCGCTTTCTCACTTTTCTCGGGGTTTCTCTGTCCTTTCAGTTCCTTTTTTTCATCTCTCTCTCTCTCTCTCCCTTTCCCTCTCCTTCCATCCTCCCCTTCCCGCTCCCTTGCTCCACGCCCCCTCGATCCCCCTTCCTGTCTCCGTCCTCCCGTACGGCTCTGTGGCAGGGGATATTTACATGAGGTGCTCCCCCGCGACTCCGTCTGCTCGAGTAGAAACTGATAGATAGACATTAAGTTCTTCCCCTACATTTTTATCGCTCTCTCGGCAGCACAAAAATAAGTACTGGATGTGTGTGTGTGTTTTTTTGTGTGTAAAGGCCGTCTTGACTTCTCATCTCTTTCCCCCTTTTTTTTTTGCCACAGCGGGAAAGGGTGCTTCTTTGTATTATGTTAAAAAAAATTGTGTGTACTACTATTGGTCGTGTAAAGCGGGGGTAGTTTTTTTTTTGTTGGTAAAGGGGAAAAAATTGTACTTTCAATTTATCGGGTGGTAGATGTTTAAGCATTTGAGTGTACGGGAAATGGCATTTTATACGTTTTTTCGGGTGTGTATGGGGATAGACATGATGGGAATGGTAGGTGAGTTTTTTTTCCTTTTTTTCCCTGGCTCTCCAATGCTTCATGTATGTAAGTCCCTGGAACGGGGAGTGAAGGAGGAAGGGAAAAAAAAGAAATCAAAGGAAATCACTTTTTCCCAGCAGCTCGTGATCATGAGAAAAGCCTCCGGGTCGTGTTTTCCATGGAGAGAAAATCAATGGCGTTTGCTCCTTCTGGTCGATTATGTGGTTATCTGGGTCTTTCAATTGACGTTTTCAGTTCACGGCTGTCTGTCGATCTATCTCGCATGCCTTTAGACCTTATAGCAAAGAATTCCCTGGCTCTCTCTCTCTCTCTCTCTCTCTCGCTTTCTCCAAATAATACTTTTACTCACTCCCTTTTTTTTCTGGGGAAGGAAAAAAAAGTCTTAGAACGAGGAGAAAAGGCTTTGGGGGTCTTTATACGAGTCTTAAATACATGTCTTCCTCCATTGAGTCCCTTCTTTCCTTTTTCTTGTCATTTTTCTTCCCAAGTTTTTTTGCTGGTTTTTTTGGACTGTTTTTGAAAGGTTGTATCGCTACGTATTTTTTTTGGTATCGTGGTTTTTTAGTTTCCATACAATATTTCCCAAGGGGTTAATCTTGCTCTTTATCCTTGTTTTCTGGGTTTTCTTTATTTATCAATTTTCTTCACTTTCTCTTTTTAACTGTGGGCTATTTTTGGTTTTATTTTCTTCTACTTTTCCCTTTGCTATTTGTGGGTTTTCTTGCGCAGTATTTTCTTTTTCTGCTGCAATTTCTGGCTTGTATTGCGAATTTTTTGCTTTTTCTTCTGCAATTTCTGGCTTGTATTGCGAATTGTTTGCTTTTTCTTTTGCAATTTCTGGTTTTTATTGCGAATTTTTTGCTTTTTCTTCTGCAATTTGTTTTGGATGTTTTACTTTTTTGTCTGCAATTTCTGATTTTGCTTCTGCAATTTGTTTTGGATGTTTTACTTTTTTGTCTACAATTTCTGATTTTGCTTCTGCAATTTGTTTTGGATGTTTTACTTTTTTGTCTGCAATTTCTGATTTTGCTTCTGCAATTTCTGCGATTTTTCTGCAATGTGTGGTTTTCCTTCTGCAATTTATTCTGTTTCTTCAGTAATTTCTGGTTTTTATTCTGTAATTTCTGGGTTTTCTTCTGTAATTTCTGACTTTTCTTCTGCAATTTCTTCTGGATTCCATTCATTATCATTATCTAATTTAATTTTAGTTATCTTACTCCTCCTTTCCTCTTCCAACCTTTCTCCTCCGCTCAGTTGTGCCCACTTTCTCTCTTTTAATTTCTCTCAGCATCTCTGTATCTAAAGCGAGGCATTTCTCCAAACCTTTTCTCCGCTTTCTCCATAATTTTCTGCTCTACTGTGCCCATATTTGGTTAATATCCGCCCTATTTATGCCTTTTCCCCTTTAGTTTCAGCCCAGTATCATTTCCCTGTCACTTTCCTCTTTCCTGCATCCCTCCTTTTTTTCTCCCCCCAACCTCCCCCCATTAGCCCATTACATTGCTGGAGGGGCCATTCCATGAACTTTTGGGCCATTTAGCCCAAACCGTATGATTTCCGTCCTTCCCTTTGCCCCTTAAAAACACCGTCTTCCCTCCTCGCTCTCCTCTCTTCCACATTATATTGGCTCATTGGCTCGCATCCTCGCAACACATTGGATAGGATCGGATCGAAAAAAAATACTTGAGCTTACTAAATGGTTTTTTGGACTAGAAAATTTATGATGGAATTTAACTTTCCTCCGTTCCATTCGTCTTCCCTTTATATCCTTGTAATTTCCAATTTTTTGATCTTTTTTAATACAATTTTTCTCGGGGAAAGTACACATTAAGATACAAACTTTTCCTGCACTTTCCCTCTTTCCAAGAAATAAAATCTGAATTGGAGGAGGATGCAAAATGATGTTAAGAGAAGCAAAATTGGCTGTGTCATGCTTCTATATTCATGCGTTATATGCATGCTTAATTACATAAAAAGTAGTGATAAAATTCTCTTCTAGATTCCTCTTAAAAACTGCCAAAATTACGGCCGAATAGGGCCACCAACGTTTCATGTGAAGGACTAATCATAATAGTCCTCGGTATATAATAGTCTCCCATTCAAGCTCTTACCTTTTTTGATCGAAAAAAAGGTCTATTATTTAAATAGCAAAATCCGTGAGAACCTCCGTTTAATTACATTTCCCCCGCAAAAAAATCCCGGGGAAAATCCCCCGAGAAAATTCCCAGGGCCCGGGAATTTGTGAGACATTCCCTGCATTTCCTGTCTATTCAAGGGGAAAAATTGTCACTCGTAGAATTGTACACACACGTTGTCCCTTGAGAGCTCTAAAAACTCAGGTTTCTCTCTGCTCTTTCTCTCTCTCTCTCTGATATTTTGCTCCCTCCTTTTTTCATCCGCTTCGTTGATGACAAGCCTGATTGTTGCTTGATTTGTGACAATTATAATGATTACAAACGTACGGCTGGGGACACTTCTCTTACGTTCCTTTCTGTCTCTGTAAAAAAAAGGATGATGGGATGATGAGAGACTTTTTTTTTATCCTCACAAGTTGTAAAAAAAAGTGCGGTGTAAGTACAGAGATTGTTACACACATTCAGGGGCTCTCATCATGTGGCTTTTCCATATGGATTACATGGAACAAGGGAGTTGAACAAGGACGTGGCGAGACTTACAGCTAATGTTAATCAAGCAAATGGCTTTTTGTAGTAACTCTCTCTCTCTCTCCTTTTCCCTCTCTCTTCCTCTTTCTCTGGCTCTAATCTGTGGCTATATGGACTATGGTAGAAGAGCCAAAAAGAGAGAGAGATAGAAAGAGAGAGAAAGAGAGAGAGAGAGAGAGAGAGAGAGAGAGGAAGAAGACACAAGTACAAATTGGAGAAAGACAGGATGTCACGTGGAGAGAGGAAGTGAGAGGGAGATATAATTATCTTATTGAGGAACAGACGGGAAAAGGAAGGGAGAGTAATTTTAGTACAAGAGAGAGACAAATAAAACCCGTTATAAAGAGACGAATTGTGAAAACAAAAAAGTGAAGAGAAAGAAATGCAACTAGAGAGAGAGAGGGAGAAAGCAAGACAAAATAGAAATTGGAAGAGAGAATTCCAGGGAAAAAATAGGGAAACGATAGGCGAAACGAGAGGAATATGTGAGAAATATACGATGGTAAAGGAGAGTGAAAGAGACGGACAAGGACCGGAAATTGGAGACGAAGACCGAAAGTGAATTAAATGAGGGAGACAGCAAGGAAAGTAAGATTCAGATGGGGAGAAAGGGAGAGCAAATGAGGGAGAACGAGATAAGAAATGAGAGGGAGAGGGAGAGAGCCAATCGACGAGGAAGGAAGAAAAATGATAGAGAAATGAAAGAGACGAGATTGCAAAAAAGAGAGCAAAATGAAGGAGAAGAGAGAGAGAAAAAAGAGCGAGAAATGTAAGAGAAAGAAGAGCAAAATGAGAGAGAAACGAAAGAGAAAAGAGAGCAAAAAATAGAGCAAAACAAAATAGAAGAGAGAGAGAGATAACTAGCGAAATAAAAGAGAAAAGATAGAGCAAAAGAGAGGAAAATTAAAGCGAAATATCAAAAGGAGAGAGAAGCGAAAGAGAAGAGAGCAAAAACTGAGAGCAAAATGGAAGAGAAGAGAAAGAGAGGAAAGGTGCGTGAACTGAAAGAGTGGAGATGGCGAAAAAGGAGAGTAAAATGAACGAGACGAGAGAGACAAAAAGAGCGAAAAATGCAAGAGATGAGAGCGCAGAAAAGGGTACAGAATTAAATGGATGAGAGAGCAAAAAAGAGGGGGCAAAATGAAATAGAAGAGAGAGAGAAAGAGCGAGAAATAGAAGAGAAGAAAGAGACAAAAAGAACGAGAAATGAAAGAGATGAGAGAGCAAAAATAGAGAGAAACGAAGGAGAAGAGATGAAAAACGAGCAAAATGAAGTAGAAGAGAAAGAAAAGGGCGAGAAATGACAGAAAAGAGAGCGCGAAAAAGAGAGAAATGAAAGAGAAGGGAAAACATACAAAAGCAATTCAAAGAAGAGAAATTGGGCTAAAAAAAATGAAGTGGAAAAGAAGCAGGGAGCAAATTAAAGCGGGAACTATGTAAATAGAAAGGAGGCTAGAAAAAAAAAAATAAAAAAAATGTATTAAAAATAATAAGCTTGTGTGCAAGGAGATGAAGGGAGAAAGGGGAGCTGAGAGTTGAAGAGGATAGACAGTTTCAAAGTGGAATGAATGGCATGTTCTAACATACAGGAATAATCGAGGGAGAGAGTGAAAGAGAGAGATAGAGAGAGAGAGACTAGGGAGAGGAAATCCACGAGGAAAGTGAGAGAGATTTAGAGATTTAGAGAGAGAGAGAGAGAGAGAGAGAGAGAGAGGATCTCGTTAATTAATTGGTTCCTGTGTGAGGAAAACTGATTTAGTAAAGTGTATTCTGGTTTGTGACTGGAAGGAGACTGAAAAGCGGCCAATTACTGCTCCGCAGAACAACATGATGAGAAGGACGTCGTCCTGATCGGAGTCCTGTAGTCCCAGCTTAAGTGAGTAGCAACCTACTAATCGTTGACTGATGATCATCTCCAGTAGAAATAGCAAAAAGGATAGGAAGCCTACCCGGATGATACTTTTTTTTTGATGGGATCGTGTGGCTTGGTCGGATTGATGATATTACCAATCATGATGAGACTAATGGCGTAACGCAGGGAAACCTCCGTTCCTTTTGCCCCACTTCAATTATCGTCCGAAGCAGTTCAGTCTTTCTATAGTGGCCTACTCTCTACAGTGGCATAGCACACTTGACTCACTTCTAACCATATTAAGCAAAATCCGTTATAGAGGACATTTTTAGACCATTATGGAGGGACACTATAAAGCTGTTTAGGAGAAAGTACTACTTTGTATTAATACGGGGTGGCCGGTTCCTTACAGATGTTGTCTATGACGGATCTTCTTGTCAGGATATATGTCGTATAAAGGCTTTTCTATATGTCGGCTCTCCTTATAACTGTCTTTCTGTATGACGAAACCCTTTATATCAGTTTTTCTCCATACATTTGATAATGGGGCTTTTCTATTATGGAGATTCTTATATCTTTTTTTCTATAGCGGCATTCTCACAACTGTTTTTATCTATAATGACCTTTCTTGTAATTTTTTCTCGCTATACCGCACGTTCCTATACAGTCGCCTCTCTCTATTACAGCACCCTATAAAGCAGCAAATTTTGTCTGGAGAAGTACCGTTATAGAAAATAGACATTTCTATGTTAACCAGTTTTTTGGAGAAAGTTGGAGAAAGTTTTTGAGGGGAGCATATTTTTCTGTTGCTATAGAGTGAGAACTGTTATAAGGAGGGCCGTTATAGGGAGAGTCGACTGTATCTGTTTTTCTAGGTATCAGATATAATATCTGTTTTTCTAGGTATCAGATATAATATCTGGTTTTCTATATAGCAGACATAATATCTGGTTTTCTATATAGCAGTCTATTATCTATTTTTCCATAAAGCAGACCCAATATCTGTTTTTCTATATATCAGATCTGATATCTGTTTTTCTACATAGCACATCTAATATATGTTTTTCGATAAATCAGATCTAATATCTGTCTTTATATATAGCATACATAATATCTGTTTTCATCCATAAAGGACCTTGTAACTGTCTGCCTTGTAATTCTCTCTCTATAACTGGCTCCCTTACAACAGTTTTCTCTCTACAACGATGGCAGAAAATGCTACCCTCAAAAACTTTCTCCAATTGTTTACCTACAAATTTCTGCACTCCATAGCGGTTATTCGCCATAACGGAGAAAACGTGCTGATTTAAGTGGAACCGTTAGAGAGAGAGTCGACTGTGTGCTTGTTGAAAATGTTCTTAATTAAAAATAATTGCAGTCGATTCCCTATTACAGTTCACTCTATAAGAGCAGCAAAAAGTGCTCCTCTCAAAAACTTTCTCCAATTGTTAGCATAGAAATGTCTGTTTTTTCCATGAAGGTTTGCCTCAATAAGGGGCATTTGCTGCTTTATAGGGTGTTGTTATAGAGAGAGTCGACTGTGCTTGTTTGGAGCTAATAAAGAAAGTGAGAACGTTACAAGAAATAAATGTAAAGGAAAAGATGCATCTCGACATGACAGACGAAGAAAAGAAATATAAACTCTTGTAAAGGTTAAAGTACATTTATTTTATATTTTCAGAGAAAGATTGCATATTTTTTTTGTCTGGGATTTTTTTTACAACAATGACTCAAAAGGGATGTTATGAACATGTAATTAAGACTAATCTATAATACATTCTTGATTTGACTATACCCGAAAGGGAAATGATTTTAATTTGGGGGGTGACACGACGAGATTGAAAAGTAGTAAAGGTATAATGACAATTATTTTTAATTATAATATGAGGGAATGATTACATAGAGCAATTAAATTGTCTAGGAATATTTTTATCTTTCTACAATTAATTCATTATTAAAACCTTTAAGCCGTTTTTTGTTCTGGTGATTTTAATTTTTGGATTTTTTTCCCAGGGCGTATTTTTCCCAAGGTATTCAAAACATTTACAAGAAGATTGCATACAAATAATGACTAGATACAATTTACATATTTTTCTTCATTAATCTAATATTTATACATGATTAAAAGATATAAATTGGGATTATTTTATTTTCTAGGGAATTTTTTAGTTTCTAGAGAATATTTTATTTTTTAAATGGGAATGTTTTTTTAATACTTTTTACGTATAATTACAATTGCAGTATACAATTTTGGAATAATACTTGCACAATTCATATTTTTTCCTCTCTCACACTTTCCGAAGTTAAACAAATTTTAATCTTAATTTAATTTATGATTACTGATTTTTAAGCAGAATTTTTTAAACGGCTTTTGTATATATATATATAATTTTCTCTCCAAGTGTTTTCCAGTAGCTCAAAACCCTTTCATTAAATTAATACATTATAATTCTGGAAAGAAGAGAGTCACAGAATTCTTTGTTTTAAATGTTCATTTTGATATTTTATTAATGTTATAATATTATTATTAACCACGTAATTAGTTTTAAGCAATTAAATTTGTTTCAATTATAGTTTGATTCTTTTGAAATGGTTCGGCACAGGACCATGCATCGTGTCACAGAATGAGAATTTAATTTTTTATTTAAATTTATTTTATTATAGTTAAATATTATATTATATACAGTTAGAAATAATACCAAGAATTATTGTGAATATTTTATATGAAAAATAATAAAAATTTATCATTAATAACACTATTAACTAGGGGATTTCTAATCATTATTACTATATACAATTACATTGACAATGATTCTTTATTTCTTGGGCGAGAGATTTTTTCTAAATACATTTTTTTTATTTTTATGACTTTTTATATTTTAATCCGGATTGCATTTTATTTATATATGCATACGTATATTATACTAATGTACATACAGTCGACTCTCTCTATAACAGCACCCTATAAAGCATCAATTTTCGCTTGCTATAGCGAAAAACTGTTATATAGAACAGACATTTCTATGTTAACAAATGGAGAAAGTTTTTGAGGGGAGCATTTTTTGCTGCTGTTATAACGAGAGTATACTGTTATACAGGGGACTGTTATAGAAAGAATCGACTGTATATGCTTGTATAGCCTTATAAAACTATATATACATATACATATATTTACATAGCTATACACGCAAAAAAAATCTGATCAATTCCCAATGACAAGAATGACTCCCAATTATTAACACAAATGTTGCAAGGACAAAAATCAGATTTACTAATTATTAATTATTATTAATTACTTTAAAAATTTAATTGTAATTCTTTACCCAAGAATTTTTGTTTAACGTAGCACGCACGGAATGATAATAACGCATTCACAATTTCCTCATAATTAACTTTAAAGGTGGAAGTAAATTGTAGTATAATTTGTTTTTCACAAGACGAATTCCGATCTTAACGTATTTGTATATTCATATAATTATTTTTTTTAAATTTTATATATTTTTGAATTCGGGGGAAAAGCGGGATCATTTAATAAAGAGGAAATTGTCACGTTTTTTAAAGCTGAGATTCTTCGGCCTTGCATTTCCCGCTTTTGAGGGATGGGAAATTCTAGAAAATGTTTGTTTAGCACAAAGACAATCACGACATCATTTTGGATCAGAAGTTAAGAATTATATAATACACTTTTGCAGGCGGAGATGCACACGTTTACTTAATACTGATGGTGACGGTGGATTGATTTTAGGGTGGGAAGTTAAAAAAAAGATAACTTCCGTCGATTTTTACATTTTGGATTTAGCAATTAAATGCATATTTATTCTATTTTGCAATACACTTAAGAAAAGGGGATGGGATGGACAGGGGATATCAGGACAAACTGGGCGGGTCGAAGATATCGTTGCCTGCTCATCCAGAACATGTCCGTCCACACTTTCTTCCCAGAACATCTGTGTCCAGATGATTTTCTCTTTCAGATCATGTCCATCCAGATTATTTTTTCTTTAAAAGAAACTTTGTCCACAAACTTTCTCTCCCAGATGTCCTTCGTAAGCATTTTTCTCCTCCAGAACATCTCCCACCAGCTGATTTTATCCTCCAGAACATCTCCATTCACATTATTTCGCTTTCAGATGCTGTCCATCCAGATTATTTTCTCTTCAAAAAACAACTTTTTCCATGAACTTTCTCTCCCAGATATCCTTCGCAAGCATTTTTCTCCTCCAGAACATGTTTGTCCAGATGATTTTATCGCCAAACAACAACTTTTACCCCAAAATTCCCCTCACAGATGCCCTTCGCCAGCACTTTTCCTCTCCAGAACATCTCCGTCAAGATTATTTTCTCTTTCAGATTATATCCATCCAGAATATTTTCTCTCCAAAAAACAACTTTTTTCACAAACTTTCCCTCCCAGATGTCTTTCGTAAGCATTTGTCTCTTCCATGACGTGTCCATCCAGATGATTTTCTCCTCCAGAACAACCCCGTCCAGATTATTTAGTCTTCAAACAACACCTTCAACCGCAAATTTCCCTCCCAGATGTCCTTCGTAAGCACTTTTCTCCTCCAGAGTATCTCCGCCCAGCTGATTTACATTCCCAGAACATCTCCGTCCAGATGGTTTGATCTACAAAAGAGAACATTTACCCCAAACTTTCCCCCACAGATGTCCTTACTAATCATTTTTCTTCTCCAGAACATCTTCGTGCACCATATATTTTCATCCATAACATCTCCGCCAAGACGATTTTATCTTCAAATAGCAACTTTTACCCCAAAATTCCCCTCACAGATGATCTTCGCCAGCACTTTTCTATCTCCAGAACATTCCCCACAAGCAATTCCCGTCCCAGGAAATATCTTCACCGGTGCTTTCCCCGTTTGAACAATATGTAAACTAGCCTACAAAGAATATCCTACGGGTGAGGACGGCCATCATATATTAATGTCCTCACTATCGCTGTCCTCCCCCATGATATTGACATCATCCTCCTCACTCTCCTCCTCCCGCTCCCTCACATTCCTCTGAGGCCCAATGTCTCCTCTCCCATCATCCTCATCATCCCCGTCCTCATCCCGCTCATTCCTCCCTCTCTCTCTCTCCCTTTCCCTCTCTCCACCCCCCTCCCGATCCTCCTCCTCCTCACTTCCCTTCTTAATTAGGGCCGTCCCCGGAAGTTTATTGTTATTGTTGTTAATGCTATTGTTATTAATATTGGGCTGGGGGACTTTGAGGTCGAGGGTGGAATGGTTATTGTTATTGTTCGAGGTTGATGAAGATCCGAGGTGTTTAGGAGGTGACTTGCTCCCATTATCAGGTGACTTGCTCTTCCCATCCCCTCCGCCGCCTCCTCCAGAAGAGGCTCCCAGAGGAGATTTGGGTGATGACGCCGGAGAAGGATGTTCCACCTTGGTGATGATTGTCCCATTATTATTATTGTTCTTCCCCCCAGCTTCCGTTGGGGAGGAGGATTTGGGGCGGGAGGGGATGAGGGAGGGGATGTTCCCTCCAGGAGGCAGATTCTCCTCCGGATTGCTGCTACTACTACTACTCCGACTACTGGCGCTACTACTCCGGCTACTGCCCAATCGTGGACTCCTTCCGGCATTCCCTCCATTAACCCCTCCATCCCCCTTGGCCCCTTTGGGAGGGACTCTGTACTCATCCGAGTCAATGGAATCGGAGCGGGGATGATGGTTGACATTCGTTTTACTCGGGGCACCCTCCAAATTCGGGCCTTTCCCACATCCTCCGCCGCCCTTCTCGATGAGTCGGGCCGCATTAAAGGGCAAATGTTGTTGTGGGTGAGGATTCTTCCCCTGATGCTGTTGATGATGATGTTGTTGAGGGGGTGGATTCACCCCCGCCGCCCCCACCATGTTCCCAGCCTGATTCGGACGTATCCGTTGATAAATGTGCTGGATATTAGCCAAAATATACCGGACCGAGAGCTTCCCTGGAGCCTCCGGAGAATGGAGGGGTGGGGGTGGATGTCGTAATTTGTTGGCCTGAGAGTAGTCCAAGGACTCATATTGGGGGGAGAGATAGGGGTGGTTTTGGAGCAATTGTTTGTGCAAGGCCGAGGACTTCCCCTGATTGTTGTGACTGGCACTGAGGAGATGGGCGTAGGAGGAGGAGGCTGAGAGGGCGGAGGGGGAGACGGCGGAGCCCTGGGAGGAGAGGGAGGATGAGCTGGAGGTGATCGCCGTCGTCGTAGTATTTCGGGCTGGAGAGGGAGAAGGACCCGTGCTGGAGGAGGAATTGAAGAGATTTACGTCCGTGGGTTCATGGAAAGCTGACAGGGGTTTATAGATCGAGGGAGGTGCCGAGGAGGAGCCGCCACCGCTCTCCCAGATCCGACCCGAGACTCGTAAATCAACGCAGAGACCCGCATCCTCCCCTCCGCCTCCGCCGGGATTCAACTTGGCGGAGGAAGAGGGAGAAACCTTCCCAATTCGCAACTTATCTTTCCCCAAAAGAGCACCGTTATTCCCGAATTTCTCTTCTCCAGCCGGGATACTCACTCCTCCAGAAACCCCTCCAGAAGACCCTCCAGAGGATCCTCCAAAAACTCCCCCAGAAGATATTCCACCAGAAACTCTTTCAGAAGATCCTCCAGAAACTCCACCAGAAACTCCTCCAGAAGACCCTCCAGAAGATCCTCTTTCAGACCCTCCTCCGGAGAGGAGACCCGAGATTCCCTGGGGCGAGCTCCTGGAAGTGGCCTCCAGATGATGCTGCAGCAAACGCCCCGTCGGAGTCCCACTGATCCCCGCGGGCCCTCCACTCCCTCCACTGCTATTACTGGAGGGGGAGGGGGAGGTGAGGCGGGAAATGGAGAAGCTCGAGGATTTCTTGCCCACATTCCCCTCAGCACCGATTTTACTCATTTTCCCGCCACTAGTCACTCCGGAGGGAGGGCCCCTCCGGGTGGAATTGGAGGGGGCTGTCCCCAAAGTGTCCTTTTCCAGACTGCTCTCCCGAACAGATCGACCCTCCCGGGGTTCTCCTGGGAGGTGGGAGGACGACCCGAGGTGGGAGAGGGAAGGGTGGAGGGAGGGGCTTCCGAGGGGATGATGTCCTAGTTGTTGTTGGAGGTGATGGTGGTGGGAATAACCTCCCAACGGGGTTGATGAGGGGGTGGAGGAGGAACTTTTCCCTCCGCTGGGCGGACTTGTGCTGCTGCTGTTTCGGAGGGTGCTCATGAGCCGGTCTCGTTCTTCCCGGGCAGTGGCAGAACTCACCCCCAGGGGGTCCAAGGAGGAGCCTGAAGAGGGTGGGAGTCCAGCGGTGCTGTAGGGGTGGCCGGGGTGGGAGTTGGCGAGGAGGGATTCAGCCCGGAATAAGTCGGAGGCGGTGGCATGACTTAGGTAAGAGGAGGGACCGCCGGGGTTGGACATCCCGGAGAGGTTCATGTTCATGGGGTTCATGTAGGGGTTGGGGAGGAAGGGTGGGAAGAACCAGAGGGGGTGAGCTGCTGCGGCTGCCGCTGCGGCGAAGGGGTTGAGGGCGGCGGCGGCCGCCGCGGCTGCCGCCGCTGAGGAGGACGTCATGGAGGAGGCGGAGGACGTGGAGAGGCTGGAGGTCCCTCGGTCCCCCACACGGCTTTGGCCATCTCCGAGATTTTCCCGCCCGGAGGATGTGTCTGAGTCCTTTCCCTGGAAAGAGACATAGAAGAGGAAATTTTTAGCTTAAAATACAAAAATGCGCGGGGAAATTGTTAATTTAAAATAAAATGCCCGGGGAAATTCTTTGTTTATAACAGAACAATGCCAGGAAAATTGTTAATTTGAAATGCCAAAAGGGTTTGGATTTTGTGTTGAAGTTTTTGACGTAAAACACAATAAATCATTCATTCATTCACTCAATGCGAAAATGCCGGCATGATTCTTAATTTCAAATACCAAAATGCCGGGAAAATACTTAATTTATATTTGAAACACAAATTGATGTGAAAATCCTTAGTTTAAATTTAAAATAACCAAAAGACTTTCTTATTTATACACAAAAATGTAGGTAAAATTCTTAATTTACAATATAAAATGCCGGGAAAATTCTGAGTTTCAAATGCCGGGAAAATGCTTAATTTAAAATTCCAGGAAAATTCTAATTTAAAATATAAAATGCGGGGAAAATGCTGAATTTCAAATGCCGGGAAAATACGTAACTTAAAATTCTCTGAAAATTCTTATTTAAAATATAAAATCCCGGGAAAATGCTGAATTTGAAATGCAGGGAAAATCCTTAATTTAAACTATGAAATGCAGGGAAAATGCTTAATTTAAAATGCTGGGAAAATTCCTATTTAAAATATGATATGCCAGGAAAATTCTTATTTAGAATGCCGGGAAAATTCATAATTTTAAATGCAAAAACGACGGGAAAATGCTTTAAAAAATAAGCACATAAAATGGCGAAATCAAGAAAATAATCCCGCATTCACGACCCCCTCCAACACTTTCCCCTCCAATAATTCCCGTGCATAACCCCTCTCCCAGCAAAAAAAAAAAAAAATGACACGCCAAGTGAGAATCGATAAACATTGGTAGGAGCAAGGGAAATTGTCTATTCGCATTAAAAGAGGGGGAAATGTCATTAGAGGAAAAATACATTTAGTAGCAAGTAGACACTCTCCCATAAACTCCCGCCACACACTTGTCCACCGAAATAGGAGCTAGTGGGTCCCGTTTTGGATATAATTCCCAGCCAAAAGGACAAGACGGATATACTTACATATGGGCATATGCATGGGGAAAGTATATAGTTAGTTCCCTCTCATGAATAGGGAATGTAATGGGGAGAAAAGCTTGTCCACACACTGGAGAAATTACCTCAAGCACCGTGCCCTCACTGTCACCCCGCATACCTTTTATGGATTTTTTTATTTATTATTATCATCATCGGATCCTCATATTACTATTACTCAGGCTACACAACTTCATATCATATCACAGTCATGTCCTCCGATGTACTTCCCGGTGATTGTAGCCCGGGCATTAGGACAACGATGGGAATGTGCTGGGGCAGTTTGCTCAGGGAGAAATGGACGCAAAATGACTCCCCTTTCTCCCTCGAGTGATGTCCGGCCTTTTAAGTACGACTTTTTAAGTAGGACTCCACTTTTGTCCTTATTTTATTGTTTGTTCTGTCTCGCTCTCTCTCGCTCTCTCTCGCTCTCTCTCGCTCTCTCTCGCTCTCTGTCTATGTCGCTCCCACAGGATTTATTTTCTTTCTCTTTTTCCTGAGCTAATTCTGTCTAACTTTTTTTGCTCATGACACCTTCTCCATGTATTATTTGCTCACAATCTAGCTCTCTTTTTTCTTCACTTTCTCTCTACTTTTCCTCGCCTTTCTTTCTCATCTGCTCTTATCTACTCTCTTTCTCCCTCTGCAATCCTTTTTGCTTCTTCCTTTCTGTAATTTTTCTTTATTTCATCTTTCTCCATTAACTGTTCCTTCTTTATTACATCATTTCGTACTTGACTAAATTCCTTCTTTATTTCCGAATTTTCTATTTCTTCTTGATTTCTAAGTTTCTCGATTTTTACTTTATTTGTTTCTCTCTCTCTATTTCTTTTCATTCACTCTATTTCCATTCATCTCTCCATAATTTTTCATTTTGTTCTCTCTATTTGCTTTTCGTTTCTACTTTTTATTTTTACATTTTGTCATTTCTCGATTTTTACTGTGTTTCATTCCATTTTTATCTTCGATTTATTTCCTTTTTATTTATTTCTTTTTGCTTTATTCCATTTTCGTTTAATTTTATGTTAGTAATTTCTTTGTTTTTGCTTTATGCCTTCCTTTCTCCATTTATTTATTTTTATCTAACTTTCCACTCCATTTTTAACTCTCTTTATTTATTTTCCTTCTCCCACTGTTTTCCCTTTATTTTCTCTTTATTCTCACTTCGTCTCTAACACTCTTTATTTATTTCTCTGTCTCCCTATGTATTTTCTCATAATTTATTTCTCTCTATTTTTCATCCATTTATTCCTCTATTTTTCCTTAATTTATTCCTCTCTATTTCCCCTTAATTTATTTCTCTCCATTTTCCCGTCATTTATTTCTCTCTATTTTCTCTTCATTTATATCGCCCTCTATTTTTGCTTCCTGTCTCTTTATATATTTTATATTTTTCTTTATATTTTTCCGTCTATATATGTTTTTTTTAAATTTTCTTTCTTTATTTCACGTCGATTTCTATTTGTCTCACTGTCGCTTTGTTTATCCTTTACTGCTTTTTCTCTTTGTTTCTTTCTTTCTATATTTCTTACCATCTTCATTTCTCTCTCTAATTTCCCTTTCTTTCCGTCTCTTCTGCCCTTTTTTATACCTCACTTTCCCCCTCTTTCTGATCACTCTTTATATTCGCTTTCTCTCACTAATTCTTCCGTTCTCCCATATAGATTCTATTCCTGCTGTATTTCTCTCTTCACTCTCCTCCCTTTTCTCCTTATTAAATGTCACTGTTCCTTCCTATTTTCTATCTATCTCTCTCACTCTATCTCTCACTCTACATCTCTCCCTTCTCATTCCGGGTCTCTGTCCATAAATTATGTCACGCAATTAATGTACAGGTGGTTCGTTCTCTCCCTATCATCTCTCTCTTTCCCTCTCTCTTTCTCTCTCTCCCTGCCTCTCTCTCTGTACATTTCTACACCATGTGTCCGTGTCCCTGAAGGCTATGTGAGAAATAGGAAGAATGCCTTTATTAGTGGAACATCCCATCAAAATTGAAAGCACCTCTTCCCCCTCCCTACCGTCCCTCACTTTCGGGTTATCCCCGGGAAAAAAAGGCACAATCAACTCTCGTCAATCCCCCCTGTCCGGGAGGGATAAGGGAGAGCCATGTAGATACAAAAGAGGGAGAAATATGATTAGGTATTCCGCTCATGGTTTCTCCAGGTCCTCATGTCAAAAGTGACAATGGGCTATTTCGCACGCAATCATCATCTCGTAAGCCATAAATGCTTTATTTCCCCCCCCCCGACCCAACACATGACATATACATACCTAACCAATACCACTTGCCCCACACAAGGACACACACGGAAGCTTTCCATCAACGACCCGTCAACAGGACAAAGTACGAGAAAGTATCGGGAATATTCATTGAATATTTCCCCCTTTAATTTCCTCCACATGTCCGCTCCTTTTTTTTATGAATTCCTGAGTAGCTTTCGTGAGGGAGAGAGTAAATGGATTTTTTTTGGAGGTGATCTGACGGGGAGAGGAGACTTCAAGGGTGATAATGGTGGTTGGCCGATTAAAAATCCATGGTATTGCATTTTTCTTTGAATGTTCCCGTTTGTATACTTTTGATAGGGAGAGGATAAATGCTCCATTTTCCTCGCGTGACATGTGTATATACCTTACGGGGACAAAAAAAAATGTTATTATTGTTTATGTACACGAATGCGTGTTTCCACAGGCGGAGCCAGAGGGATTTTCCCATGACGTGAGGACATGAGTGGTGATAAAAGGGGGAAAACAGTTGTTAACTCCCCACCCCAATCCTTGTTTCGACGGCGATTATTGGGGAGAAAGAACAACGTGTACAAAATGGGAGAGAGAGAGAGAGGGCAACGGAAACGATGTAGGCGAAAGAGAGAAAGTGAGGAAGGTAGGTGTCAGTATTGGGGTAAACCGGGAGAGAGAGAGAGAGAGAGAGAGACAAAAAGAGAGAGAAAACAGGAAGAGGTTACTTTACTGGGTGAAGGAAGATAACCGGCTTCCATGGATAGAATGAGGGTGACAAAGAAATAAAGAGAGAATGTGATACAAAAACATCATCAAAGTTGAGAGGGACAGAAATCAAATAGAGATGGCTCTAGAAGCAAAATAGTGCGACGGAGAGAAAGAACAAGAGAGAGAGAGAGAGAGAGAAATAAAGTAGGGAAAGTGGGAGGAAAAGGAAAGACAGAGGGAAAACATGAGAGAGGAACAAAGACGATAATTAGCGAGAATGGCTGAGGGAAATAAAAGCAGAAGGGGAGAAATGTAAGAGTGATAGAGGTAAATTAAGAGGAAAAGAGGGAAATAAAAGAGAGAGAAATGAAAGAGAAACAGAGAAGAATAAAAATTGAGGAAATAAAGGGAAAAACGAGAAGCGTCAAAACAGAAGAAACCACAGAAAAAAAGAGAAGAATCATAACGGAAGAAATAACAGTGAAAGCGAAAATAAATCATTGAGAAAAAGAGAAGAATTAAAATAAACTAAATGAAGGAGAAGAATTAAAATAAACTAAATAAGAGAGGAGAAATAAAAGGGAGAAAGAGAAAATGCAAGAAAAAAGAGAAAAATAAAAGAGAATGAGAGAGAAAAATAGAAGAGAATCAGAGAGAAAAATAAAAGAGAATCAGAGAGAAAAATAAAAGAGAATCAGAGAGAAAAATAAAAGAGAATCAGAGAGAAAAATAAAAGAGAAT
>JAQGBT010003886.1:0-18161 GCA_034698585.1 Disparrhopalites patrizii | reverse complement strand
AAAAAGAGAGAAAACCAAAGAGAGAAATGAAAAAGGGAGAAAATTGGAAGAAAAAGAAAGAGAATAATGGAAGACAACGGGAGAGAGAAATGAAGAGAGAGAAAAATGGAAGAAAAGAGAGAAATGACAGGAAAAAGTAGAGGAAAATGGAAAAAGAAAGGGAGAGAAAAATGAAAGAAAAAGAGAAAAATGAAAGAAAAGGAGAAAAATGAAAGAAAAAGAGAAAAATGAAAGAAAAAGAGAAAAATGAAAGAAAAATGTAGAGAAAAGTGAAAGAAAAGGAGAGAAAAATGAAAGAAAAAGGTAGAGACAAGTGAAAGAAAAGGAGAGAAAAATGAAAGAAAAAGGTAGAGAAAAGTGTAAGAAAAAGAGAGAAAAATTATGAACAAGCGAGAGACAGAAAGAGAGAAAGAAAAAGAGCGACAACGAGATACAAAATACGAGAGAGAAAGAAAAAGAACGACAACGAGATACAGAAGACGAGAGAGCAAGAGATATAATAAAGAGACACTTGAGTGCGGTGAAACAATAACAAATCGTAATGAGCGAAATTCGAACACAAAAAAACCCGAAGCAGAAGGCTAGACAAAAAAAAACGAGAAAGAGAGATTGGCTTCCAATGTGAATGTCTCCCTCATTGTATTCAGCCTTTTTTCCCTTGTTGACTCTTATTACGGTGGGTGAGTCGGTTGACACACATGATGACCGGCGACAAAGACCGGTTCGTGGAATTTACGGCAAAATAATTGAAATCTCTCTCGCCCTATGCGATAATAGCCGAACGAAAGAGAACCAAAAAAAATCTGTTGTTTTGTCTCCGTCCAACATGGCCAAAACTCCTCGTCCGAAAAAAAAACCTCTTGCTCCAGAAGAGGGACGATCCTTGGCGCGGGGTGACATGCATCGGTGAAATACATAGTGGCATATATCCAGCTTTAACAGTAGACCAAAAAGTGGATGATGATCAAGAGAATCTCTCTTCCATCTCCCGCACCATATGTGCGTAAGTCACCCTCACCGCCGGAGCACATGTTCCTTTCTCTCTTGTCTCCCTTCCTAAGTCGTGTTAGGGTACACTATTTACAAATGTGAGTATACAAAATGTCCTTTTTAGTTTTTTCTCCCTTTTCAAGTGTGTATACATGCATAGGGATTGTCCCGGCGACATTACACATTGGGGCTCAACCATCTCCCTTTTCCGTGTGGAGTGGTTGCGGTATTCCTAGGGCACTACCCCCTCCATTATTTAGAGACCCTGAAACATTCCTTTTTTGAGAGAGAGAGAGAGAGAGAGACAGCGAGCGACAGAGAGAAAGAGATACAGATACAGCGGCAACGGGAGAGAGAGAAAAAGAGAGGCACAAAGACAACAGAGAAAGAGAGACACCGAGAGTAAGAAGAGAGGAATTGGAGAGAAAAGAGAGGCGGAGAGAATAAGGAGAGAGAAATTGGAGAGGAAAAAGAGTGAGAGAATGAGAGAAAAATTGGAGAGGAAAAAGAGAGACAGAGAATGAAAGAGAAATTGGAGAGGAAAAAGAGACACAGAGAATGAAAGAGAAATTGGAGAGGAAAAAGAGATAGAGAATGAGAGAGAAACTGGAGAGGAAAAACAGACAGAAAAAATAAAGAAAAAGAGAGACAGAGATAAAAGGGAGAGACAAGAGTGACAGAGAGGAAGAGGAGATGGAAACCGAGATACATGCCTAAAGAGACGATAGAAAGAGTGCAGCAGCTAAAGAAAAAGCTTGAGAACCAGGAAAATAGAGAGACCGAGAGAGAAACAGTGAGAGATAGAGAATGAGCGGAAGAGAGAGAGAAGAACAAGATAAAGAAAGAGCGGAAGAGGGAGAAAGAAGAGACAAACAGACGAGATAGAGATCACAACTGAGGGCGAGAAAGAGAGAAAGAGAGAGCGAAATAGAGAGAGAAAGAGAGAGAAACAGAGGAGAGAGAGCAAAATAGAGGGAGAGAGAGTAAGGGAGAGAGAGAAATAGAGAAGAGAGAACAAAATAGAGGGAGAGAGAGAAATAGAGGAGAGAAGGAGAGAGAGTAAGAGAGAGAGAAAAATAGAGGAGAGAAGGAGAGAGAGTAAGAGAGAGAGAGAAATAGAGGAGAGAAGGAGAGAGAGTAAGAGAGAGAGAGAAATAGAGGAGAGAGAGAGAAGGAGAGAGAGTAAGAAAGAGAGAGAGAGAAACAGAGGGACGCAGACAAAGAGAGAGGGTCTCGTGCCCGACCCAAACACCAATTATGTGTCAAGTATCAAGTGTGCAATAATTGTAAAACGTTGTCCTAAGTAGTAGTAGTGGTGGTGCTGGAGAGAGAGAGGCAGAGAGAGCAAGAGAGATAGAAGAGAGAGAGAGAGAGAGAGAGGTAGAAGGTTATAAGGCTCCTGCATTCCCTTTTTCTCTTTAAGTACTGGAGCACAAACTGAAAGCAGGGCCAGTCAACGCACCTTTGCTGTAGTGGTCGGATGAACGTCGTGATTGTGGCAGTGCAGCTGTTGGCTCACCGAGTACAACTGTACACATTGTGAGATTAAGAGAGGCATAGGCAAAGAGGATCCTGTTACATTTTCCCTCTTAAAAATCTCTGTGTAGACGTACAAAAGTATTTAAGCAGAGACATAGAGAGAGAGAGAGAGAGAGAGAGAGACAGCAGGGGAGATCAACGGAGAAACTTTTTTGAGATGTGACACTGCACGAGAGGGAGAGACTGAAGGATTTCGTGTCAGAAAGAGACGTGGAAGGATTTTGTGTCGGACAGAGTGAAAAAACATCGTGACGAGACAGAGAAATTGCGAAGAGAGAAAGTGAAAGAACGTAAGATCAGAGAGTGTGGTATGCCGTGGTAAAGGGAGACTGAAAGAAGTTGTGGAAAGAGACCGGGGGAGAAATTGTGGCGGAGAGAGAGGAAAAGTGAGAGAAAGGTTTGGAGACAAGGAAAAGGGAGAGACGTGTAAAAGAGACAGAAAAGAGTAGGAAGTGATTGAGTGAACAAACTGGATCATCCGAATTCAGAATTGTAATCTAATACCGTCCCTTTAACACTGTAACCAGCTGCTCCCGAGGAAGCTCTTATGTATTGTAAAGGAATAATTGTATAATACTTCCCCCCAAAAAATTTCAATGGTGTTTCTCCGTGAAGTTGGGATTTTAAAAATTCGGTGAGATTGTTTGTGTAGGAATAAGTACATTTTAGCCGTTTTAAATAAATTAGTGAAGAAAATAATGCGTGCCTTAATAGGGGAATATTTCCCTGTAAAACAATAGCTTCCCTCCCGCCCCAAATTGGCACGTTCCCATGCATATCGTGTGGTGAAAAAAAACCCGGGAGAAATTACCAGGAAAATTCCGCATAGGAAAGTGCAGAGCCAGTGTTTTTTTTTTCTTCCAAAGTTTTTTTTTCTATACAAGGGAAAAATATGTTCAACGGGATAAAAATGGATTCTGAGAGTCCATGGACGGAAAAGGGTAAAAGGATGCGGAGTTAAGAAGCTCACGGAAGATGTTCAAGTGAAGTTAAAAATGGAGAAGCTCTATTATCCCTGGAGTTTCCGTGGTGGAAAAAATATTTTTTTATACATGAATTTATGGAAGTGAACCGTACGTGGTGATAACTATACGGGGCTTGAAAGGAAAAAAAAAGGAGGGGATAAAAAGGTAATTTAAGTAAATGGGAATTGTTTTGGTCGTGTAAAAAATGTATTATGCCTTTCTTTCCAAGTCGCAAAATGGTGTTTAAGGAAGAGAAAAAATGGGTGATAAGACCACTTTTGACACAATCTTCTCTCGTCCCCCTCCATTTTAAATTTATGCAAGGGGAAGAAAAATTCCTTATGGCTTTATAAATTCATAAAAATAGCCTCTTCTTTCAAAACAGGCTTTTTTCCTATTTTTTTCGTATATTAATAGCCCCCCAAAAAGCTCCATTTCTCTAGATGCGGTCAAGGGCCTGGTGATAACGAGGAGACAAATATGCATCAAAATATTGACGGGGTGAAAAATTTGGTGGAGAAAAAAAAAGTTTTTATAACTACATTTTTTTTATATCTTGATCCTATTCACAGATACTCGTTACATAAATGGCGAGGGGGAACCACGAAATTAATGGCAAATTGCATCAACACGATAACCTTCTTCGTGGCTTTCCTTCACACCTCTTTTACGTTTTTATGGCACACTCCTTGTGAAAATTGACGTACATATGTATGCATGTGCTTAACCTTCGTATAAACCGTTCCCATCTTAATCGGAGAGTGTCACACATAATTGAATTTGCTCCTATTATTCCAATCAGGGGAAAGAAAGAATTTAATCTTTATAGATACTGCAAAAAAATATATTTATAACTGACATTTACGACCTTTGTACCGTAATTTTTTTTGTAGAGCACCAGCACACCTTCAAAAAGCCACAGAAACGGTGTTCTCACAATGTGTAATCTCCCGATTTCCTTAATTGAATTATAGCCACGATTTTTTTTTTTGAGTACTCTGCCCTCCTTTCGGATTGATTTTATTCCTGAATTTCCTCTTCATGTCATGGGATCATTCCTGAATTAATTCCTAAATAAATTATTTCTAAATTTCCCCCGTTATTTTGACTTTGTAGAAATATTTGTGTTAAATAAGGGTAAAAAAGGGGTAAAAAACTGTTTTAGAATTATTTTTGTACGCGTATAAAGAGTAAGGTTAAACAGGGTGAAATTATTTTATTTTTTAAAATGGCAGATAAAGGTTTCGTTTGGATTTAAAAAACAATCCGAAATTGTCAATAGACCAAAATTGACAGATTGATCCCTCTGAATATCGCTACGGTCTGGCATTACATACATATGTACGTACGTATAAAATGATATAGTGCTTCATGTACTGTTTGTATAGCTTAATTCAGCAGAATTTAAAAAATATATTATCATAATTTTACAACATGAGCCTATTTTTGTACGGCGATTGAATGTCTGGAGACTCCACTAATGCGTGTCGTGAGGCTCTTGACATGCTCCCCTTTTTGATGGGGACTGTTTATTATTAGAAGGGAAAAATGTAAACATAATCACATTTTGGATGCATACAATTTTTTTTTTCCTATCCAAAACAAGCCTTTTGTATAGTAAAGGTAAATCAGTTTTCAAGGGTGCAGTTGGGGTCCAGCGTATGTCCATAAGAATACATGTGAATACATATGCGTGGGGGCTTTTATCGTGTAAAAAAAGTCGAACTGCAATGCAGACGTCCCACAAATATCCTTTTTGTACAAGTCACGAAATTATTTCTATGGTTAACTAATTATTGACGGGCATTGAATAACTTACTTTAGAGGGAGAAATTGCGTCGTTACAAAATGGGATATGTTCTTAGGAGGATTTTGGAGTGTAACACGGTGGGAATGGCGGTCATTATCAATGAAAGAACTAGATCGTGGTGGATCTTGTGGTGTGTTTTTTTTGTAGGGAAAAAAAAAGTGTAGTAGTACTTTTATAAATAAATAATGTGATCTCCTAAGTTCCCTGGGCAATATCGGCGATTACGTAATGACACTCACATGGGATTTCTCTTATAGGAATTATAAAAGCTCCATCTGCGCCCTGTAAACGTACATATGTACCTGCGGATTTTGTTTTTTTGAAAAAGTCGTGATCAAAGGATATACCAAATAGCCTCAGCCTCAATCCCCAACTTTTAGTATGGCAATGGCAAGACAATATAAATTTAATTAGTTAAATACACGCAGTCACAATACGCACGTCCCGGCCGTATGTCTTTATCTTTGTACACAGTTAATACCTTGGACCACCAAATCCTCTCTGTAGGCTACTGTCTTTGAATAATTCAATTTTGATTATTACCATTTTTAACGGTCACATAAGGGACATTAAAGTACGGTTGGATAATAATAAACTAGGGATTTCAGAGAAAAAAAAATGTCTGAGAGTTTATGAGGATACTGTGCATGCGTCGATAAATGAATCTTAATACGGCTCTCACACCGCTTTATTTTATATGTAATCCCATTTTTATGTCCTTTCCAACTTCTTGTCATTGACTTTTCTTGACTTCTAGCAATACTGTCCCATACATTGTTTTTGGCGGCTTTCTTTTTGTCAAAGGGAAAGGGATAGAGAGGGCAAAGGGGGAAATGTGCATATTTTAGGGTTAGTTTACTCTTTCAGTAACATTGACTTTGTTTGACGTAAAACTGTTTGACTTTTTTTTTTATCTGTGGATCGTGCGGGGAATTCAATCAACCCTTTTTTTCTGGTGGTGTATTTGTAGAATTGATTGGGTACAGTTTTAAGTGTACATCTTACACTGATAGGGTAAGAGAGAGAGATCAAAGTAAATGGACGGAGCAAAGGGGCCAAGGAAGGAAAGCAAACTGTTAGATGAAAAGCAGAGGAGGGATAGCTACAAAAAATAGTGCTAAATACATAGCTCCATAATAGATAGCAGTGGATGAGAAAAATATAGAAAAAGGAGAGAAATCGAGATAAGAGTAAGAAGAAAAGAGGTGAAAAACAGCAAAAGAGAGAGTGGAAAAAGAGAGATATAGAGAAAAAGAAAGGCCAACAAGAGAAAACAGCGAAGACAAAGAGAACCAAAAAGGAAAAAGAGAAAACAGCAAAGGAAAAAGAGAAAACAGCAAAGGAAAAAGAGAAAACAGCAAAGAAAAAGAGAACCAAAAAGGAAAAAGAGAAAACAGCAAAGGAAAAGAGAACCAAAAAAAGAGAGTGAGAAGAATAGCAGACGATAAAAGAGAAAGAGATATAAAAAAGGAAATTGACAGAGAAGAAAAAATAATGTGAAAAACAGGGGTAAGAAAGAGAGAAAAAATAAAGGAAAAAATGGGTAAGAAAGAGAGGAAAAATAAAGGAAAAAATGGGTAAGAAAGAGAGGAAAAATAAAGGGAAAAAATGAGTAGAAAAAAAAAGAGAGGCGATTACACCGACAAAAAGGCAAGAGAGAAGGAAAGAGAAAGGAGAAGAGAGAGAGAGAGGATGACAGAGAAAAAAGCGAGACAAATACCGGGCCTATAAACAAACAGAGAAAAAGAAAATAGGAAAAGGAGAGGTACGAAGAGCAAAAAGAAAGATCTAGAGCAAATTACGTAATGCAGGGCTTTCAACCTAATTTTTCCCCTCTTGCCTTGCCTCCCAAAAGAGAACAGATGATTGACTGGAAGCGAAATGGAGCCTCGTAGCGCTCACTTTAAAAAGATGAAATAGATTTAATTGGAATGTGCTTTATCCTTCGCTCCGTCTCAAATGCAAATATACCACCTTTTTTCTAAAGGCTAAAAGAAAAAAAAATGTGAAAGCACAAGTGTTTCCTTCCCTCACAAAAAGAGACATTTGTCTACAAAACGACTTTAAATACACACTTTAAATAGAAAAAAGCTTGATTCTGCGTAAGGAAATGTACAATCCTCAATTTCGCCCCGAAGCAATGATCTCTCTCTCTCTCTCTCTTCAATTCCCTTTCATGCGTGCCATGGCCGAAAGTATGTAAATTGGCTGGATTTTTTAAGGGTAAAAAGAGGGGGAATCAATGGCAAGCATATGGCTAAAACTCACAAATGTGAGAGTCATCCTCCCTTTGGGTTATATAAGAGTGAAAAGCTCTAAAAATAATTGAGTTATTTTCCCTTAAAAAAAGACCGGAGGTTATACTTTCAGTCCATTGTATTAAAGTGCGATTGCCTTTGTTCTTTTGGGTATTATCCCCAAAACAAAATCCATTTGATAATTCACTCACCCCTGCCCTTTTTGTTGGAGTTGTTGACGAAATCATATAACAGTCAATAATAGTATCAAAATTTTTTTGTCAAACAAGACAAAAAAAAAGGACTGTGACAAACTTTGAGATGCCCTAGAGATCCATATGGATATGAGAATGGGACCTTATAATTCTGTTAGAGTCACACGCCCTTTTGGAGAAATGTCCCTTAACCCTTTCAGTGTATGAAAAGCTGTCAGATTTTCCCTGATTTTTTTTATTCATTGGGAGAGGCTTCTTTCTCTAGTGTACAACTCAGTTAGATACGCTTAAAGATTTGATCACATCTCCAATCTCACTTGAACATCTACATTTTTATTTGGATTGCGTGTGTGCATACAATGGTGTGGCAGTGGGTCCATTACAATGGGATACTGTATATATCTCTCATTTTTTATTTTGGTCCAGGAAATATTTATGTGCAACTCTGTATTTAAATGCATCCTGGAAGAGGAGAGAGAGAGAGTCAAACATCCTTTTGTCATACAGTAGCTAAAAATAAATCCCTGGTTTAAAAAAGATGCATCCTCTCAGGCATCCATACCACATTGGAGAGCCTTTAAAGTAAAAAATTGTACACCTTGCAGATTATATGGGGGAAGGACGGGCTTAACTCGGTTGTAGGTATCCTTTCTACTAAGGCCTCGACGCTTTTCATGAATTGATCTAGTTATTGTATAGTGAATGCAAGTGTGTAAATAAAGGGTAAACTGGATTTGGTATATTTTAATTTAATGGACATCTATAAATCTGAGCGAAAAAAATTACTAGGATTCAGCTGCTGGCACGATTCAAAAGTCAGAATCGGACGGGAACAGAGGGAAGCCGACAGAAAGAGAGAAAGGTGTAGAAACAGATACAGAAATAGAGGAAGAGGCAGAAACAGAGACAGAAACGGACGGAAAGAGAGAGAGAGATATGGACGAAAAACGAAAGACAGGAGACACAAGTTTTAGACAGAAAGAGATACAGACACAGAAAAAGAGAGACAGACAGAAAGAGAAAGCTAGAGGAGAGAGAAAGAGATACAGAGACAGAAAAAGAGAGAAATAGAAAGAGAGAAAAAGAGAGAAATAGACAGAAAGAGAGAAAAAGAGAGAAATAGACAGAAAGAGAGAAAAAGAGAGACAGAAAAAGAGAGAAATAGTCAGAAAGAGAAAGAAAGAGACAGAAAAAGAGAGAAATAGTCAGAAAGAGAAAGAAAGAGAGACAGAAAAAGAGAGAAATAGTCAGAAAGAGAAAGAAAGAGAGACAGAAAAAGAGAGAAATAGACAGAAAGAGAAAGAAAGAGAGAAATAGACAGAAAGAGAAAGAAAGAGAGACAGAAAAAGAGAGAAATAGATAGAAAGAGAAAGAAAGAGAGGCAGAAAAAGAGAGAAATATACAGAAAGAGAGAAAAAGAGAGACAGAAAAAGAGAAAAATAGACAGAAAGAGAGAAAAAGAGAGACAGAAAGAAAGAGAGAGCTAGAGGAGAGAGAAAGAGAGACAGAGACAGATAAAGAGAGCAAAGACACACAGAGAGAAACAGGCAGAAATAAAGAGAGAAATCAGCAAACAGAGAGAGAGAGAGAGGCAGGAATGGATAGAAAGACGGAGATAGAGAGAGAAAAAAATGTAGAAAGGGAAGAGTTAGAGAGAGGGAGATTTTGGAGGAGATTGAATCCCCACGAAGTAAGTGCATTTAGTTGTAAAAGAATAGAGAGATTTGAAATACTTTGATCAGGAGTGCATTGTTCTCTGTTGACGTTTTTGTGATGATCTTCACCTCTTTTTCCCCCTTGTATGATCTGGGTTTCAGTCCATTTGACGTTGTCATGCTCATTGACGAGAAGCTTTTGCCTCCCTGTCTAAATTCAGGCACTTAGATGACTTGAGATAGCTTAATATCAAAATTGGACACAGTTGCAGCGGGCATGTGTAGGGTGAATTATTGTTGAATATGGAAGCTTTCAGTGAGTTTGTGTCTTATGGAGTCCTTTGTATATGTATACATGTACACACATGCATAGATAAGTGGAGGTGTATATGTGTCTGTACACGTGGATAAATTCGTTACTGGGATAAGAATCATGTAAGTGAGAGACAGTTAAAAGGGTACAGTAAAAAAAAAGCACTTGAAGCAAGCTCTTGTTTATTATGTAGTGTTCCCAACCCATTTTTTTTGTGGAAGTTAAAAACATTTTAGGCAGACGGAGATATTTAGGACTTAATATTGAATGTAATTGAAAAGTGTAAAAAAATAAAATTATTATAAAAGGCAGGAGAGTGTCCACCTTTCATCATGTCCTTTTTTTTATATTGTTATGTGGACGTGTGACAGAAGACAACAATTAGTAAGAGTGTTTGCAATAGCCGTGACCGAAATCTTATTTTTATTTTTGTGGGGTAATAATAATAAACTGTGCTCAAGTGAATGATACTCTATCGTAAATCGTAATCCTGTCTCTGTTTCTTTTTTTCACTTTTCTCTTTGATTTTACTTCTCTTCTCTTTTTCTCTCTTGATTTCTGTCTCTTTTCTCCCCCTTTGGCTTCTTTTTTTTCTATTTATATTTCTCTCTTTTGCGTTTTCTGTCCTTTCTTCATTTTTCTTTTGCTGTCTCTCTTCTTTTCTGTCTCTTTCTCCATTTTTCTTTTACTGTCTCTTTCTCTCTTCTCTTTCCCCCTTTCTTTCCTCGGTTTCTCTCTCCGTTTATCCTTTTCCCTCTTACTCCCTCTGACTTTCCCTCTCTTCTTCTCTCTCCTCTCCACCTTTTCTCTCTTTTTCTGTCTCTCTTTCTCTCTCCTCTCCACCTTTTCTCTGTTTTTCTGTCTCTCTTTCTCTCCTTTTTACCGCTTTCCATTTCTCTTATTGTCCGACACTTTGTTTCTGCTAATCCTTTCTTGGATTTTTCAAACCCTTTCTTTCTCCCATCCTTTAGGTTTTTCCTTGTTTATATCGTTTATGGTCTCTCCCTGTTTTTCTGTCTTCTTTTCTGCATATTTGTCTCTCAATCAGGGTAAACATTTTAATCTAAATGAACATGAAACTGATATTACTGCCAGCCAACAATGACCCACATGGAAATAATAATAATGCTCAATGCACACTCTCTCTCTCTCTAGGTTGTTTGAATTTGCTGTAAATTTTTCGTGTCTTTCCACCCATTTTCATGTAGCATGTCTAAGAGAATTTGATAAAGAGACTTAATTATCGTTAAATATGACATTTTTTGTAGGTTAATTTTCCTCGAGTAGCTTGCTGTGAACTCCGTAATACTGCTACCATTGTTGCTACCTTACTACAATACAAGTTGTACTTTCGCCTTCTACAAACATTTACTCTATAATTTACTTTGAAAAGCTCCTGCTCCCCCAGATTTCCCTGCCTTGACTTCTTTTCTGTGGAAATGATAATTCGTGGACGAAAGAGAGATTCACCCTAATTAAAAAGGAGAGATGTTAATACCCGTCACGCATACGTTGTAACGAGGAGGTTCTTTACAAATCTCTGATCAGCTGTGAACTGTTTTCGTTAATTGTTTTTTTTTTGTTTAATTTTTTTTTTGTTTACATATTTATTTCTCTCACTCCTTGCGCACAGAGCAATAATTAGGAAAAGTGCCATTGTTCCTATTAATTACTGGCATGTCTCTGACAAGTTTCTTCTCACTTTTTTGTTTTATTTTTCTGAGAAAAAAAAATGTATGAGAAATTGTCAGCATCTCCGTACTTTAAGGAGACACGAACATATGTATTTGCGTGTGGCTAAATGGGAATATTTTGAGTAGAGTTCAGGTTTCCTTTCATAATCAGGTTTTATATTGGTATTTTCACCTGCTATTTGCCCATGGTCAACATTTTGTTTGAACTGGTCACTTTTTTTTGGGGGCCCATGTTTTTCTCTTATAATTAGTACTTTTGTATTTTTTGGGGTAGTTTTGCCCCGTTTTTTTTCGACCTAAGCAAAACGAGAGGTTTCATACGTTACAATTTACATGTTGGCGCGAGGTCCAAAGAAAAAAAAAGGGTTGTTTCTTGACTTTTTGAAAGACAAACAACGCCTTTTTCCCAGTGAAGACAAGTGCGTTAGTGCGTTTTTACGTTCCCATTTACTGGCAGAGGCTTCAAAGGAATTGCTCATGTTTCGTCTATTTGACTTTGTAATTTCCGTTCCCTCCCAAAAAGCCTCTCAATTCCACTATGTTCTTCCCTTTAAAGCAGAGCTACAAGATCTGATAATAATCCAAGTCATGTTCCCATCCTGACGATGCCTTCAAAGCGTGATTTTACATGGTGTGAAAAATGTCCGAATGTGTATACTTTAGAAAGGATCAAAACCTTGTCAATTCCCAATATGGATCGGAGAGTGGAAAGTCAATCTTTGTAGTAATTTTTTTAGAATCTTTAAACGTCGTAGTATATTTGCTCTTCACACATTTGTTTTGCTCATAGCAAAAAAAAAGCCTTGCTTTTCCTGTTTTTTTCTTGGGAAAATTTATTTCTGTCGATATTGCATGTGTATCCAAAAAAAATTCACAAATCTTGTTTTTGTCCATTTTAGCCGGGAGAACTAAGATTTTTTTTTAAATAAAAATATCTCAGGGAAGATTTAGGGATTTATTTATTGCGTGTAAATAACTGGAAAGATTTAATCATGGGATAATAGCATTAATAAGCACTTGTAAATCCTCCCTTTGGACAAAAACATATTCTCGTGACTGATCTATTGGATTGAATGAGCTGGAGGCAATAAAATAATCAATTACATAATTTTTTTTGCTACGTATTCTTCTCAGATCTACAAAGCACAGGATTAAAAAAATCGCATGTATAATTTTTTTTGGTGAAAAGACCTTGTCAAAAATAAAGACGAAAAGAAGAATCACTTAAAATATTACGTTGATTGAACTTGGTTTGAAATTAGACTGAACTTTTTTTGATTCATTCCCCTTCTCTTTTGCATTTTTTTGATGGACTTGAAGGCTACAGGAGAATTAAAATGGAGCGCTTGTCTGTTTACTATTATGAGAGAATTCTCCCCTTGACAGAAATGGTTGCAATATGTCGTAATGAGAATCTTCATAGTTTGAAACTGGGCTTGAAATAGAGAAAAAAATGGCACCTTTATGAAACGTTTTTGCTCTGTTATCCTATCCACATTTTGCTGTACGTTCTGTGATTCCCAAAAGAACAGATGGGATGAAACTGAATGTGTTTTTCCCTATAAAATAAATTGTACACATATATAGCTCCTATGATCTTAAGGGGAAATTGTAAGATAATATGTGTGAGATTTTTTCCTTGATTTTTTTGCAAAAAAAAAAAACAGACACACGCACCAGCTTTGAAGTTGTGCAGGGACGTGAGAAATTTTTCGGTGGTCACGAATCTTCTCATGTAATTTTTTTTTTGGCGGATGCCACCATCACTAGAATCCTCCCCTTCCTTCTCAAAAAATATTTCTCCCTTGAAAATCGTATTTGCGCTTCTGGGGAAAAAATCCTATAGCGAATAACAAGAATCTTGTTCTGCATAATTCAAGCAGAATCTGCTGGTATATTTACCCTCTTTTCCACTCTTCTGGCCTTCTCTGTATTTAACAGTGATTTTTTTTCGAGGAATTGTTTGTGGAGAATACAAAAAAAAACGGATATGGAGGTATAATCAAATAACTGATGGTTCCCTCCTCCTTGGTTTGAAATATAAGTAATTTTACCTTTTGGTGATTTGCGAAAAAAGAGAAAAAAATGGGAGGAAAAAAAATGAACAGCTGGGTGTAATTTTTGTGTGCAGAACCCCTAATTTTGTGCAAGTGGTCAAGTCTGGATGTGTGTAAAACGGGGTTGATTAAATATCATTCAAGTTCTTTCCTTCGTATTGTTGTGGGTTCCTATACAGATGTATTCCCATTGTTGTTCTAACCGTAAACGTGCTTAAGAAATACCGACTTTTAATCTCTGTAGAATTAAATGAACCCAGAGATTCGTGATACCACCTGCATGAAAAATGGGCACATTACTTATACTTGATGCCATTGTTTCTATTCTCTCTTGTATTCCTGGGTCTCATTATCTATTTTATTAGTCTCTTTTTTCTCCCTCTTTCTCTTTTTATTTTCTCCCCTTCTGTCTTTTCCTTTTTAATTTAGGATTTTTCTCTGTTTTTCCTCGTCTTTCGGGCTGTCTCCTTTTCTCTCTCGTTTTTTGCGTTTTTTTTATATTTCTGTTTTTTTTATCTTTCTCGGAATTTCTTTCTCTCTGCTTTTCTTCTAGTTTTTTCCCTTTCTTTCTGTCGGCTTTTCCTTTTATCTTCATTATTTTGATTTCTATTTCTTCCTCCCATTTCCCCCCTCTTTGCCTCATTTTCTCTATCCTTCTCTCTTTTTCTTTAAATTTAAATTTCTCTCGCTTAAAAAATATGTTTTTTAATCATATTTTTGTCTATTTTCTCCGTATTTTTCTCCCATTCTTTGGTTCTCCGTGTTTGCTCTATTTGCTGGCTTCGTTTTTTGCTTTCTTCTCTCTCTCTTTCTCTCTCTCTCTCTCTCTCTCTCTCTCTCTCCCTCTTCCTCTTTCTTTTTTCCTTTCATTCTCTTTGTCTGTCTCTCTGGGTTTTATCGTCCCCATCATCCAATAGACAAACACGTGCGTACATATGTAGGTATGTATGTACATATATATATACATATGTGCATATATGTCTACGTGTATTATGACGTGCAAATGTGTTCGTATACGTTCTGCACACTCCCTTATAAATGAGGGGAGAAAGGATTGTCTTGAAACGTCTTAATCCCTGATTACAGACTTGTCGTTGGCATCATGGAAGTAAATCTTTCCATTTTTTTTCAAATTTTTTGTATTTATTTATTAATGCCATTATCAGGAGTGAATACACCAGCCTTTTTTTTAATGATCAAAACAGAACTCATTCATCTTGTGGCCTTATCTGATCTCCTCGTTTATTATTTCTATTTGACATACGTACGGCTTTTTATTCCTATCATCATACTTTTATTCCTTATATACAGACTACCTCTATGTATTACTATACATTAGAGTAGCTCTCACCCATCTCATTCCCTTCGGGGGTGGATAAATCCGCGTGCGTATAATTTTATTGGATAATGTTATTATTCCAACGCACCTTGTAAATTGGTAGTGGGGATTTTTTTTTAAATAACAAAGTTTATTTCTCTACGTACATATGAAGGATGGGCAATAAAGTAACTACCAATGTAAAATGGACGGAAAAAGCCTTTGACGTTCCCTTCCCTTTAATTTCCAAATTTTCGTGATTTGCATTTCTCGTGGAGGCATTGAAAATGCTTTAATCACGTGTTGATATTTTCTTCAATTTATTACCTCCAAAATTCCCGAAGAGAGGACTTTTCGCTGCATTTTAGGCAAGTTACAGTAATATTTGGACATAATAATGCAAAATCGTAAATGTGCAAATTCAAAGCACATTTTAATGATTAAGCCGTTATGAGGAAATTTTAAACATTATAATTGAGTGTAAACGCGCGATCGAAATGATAAAAATAATATAAAAAGATAGAAAAAGAAAAATCAAGGGGAATGAGTAGGAAGGAAAATGATATAAAAAAGTGAAAAAGAGAAAGAAAGAGACAAAAGCTGCTGAATATCATCTCCGCGTGTAAAATCATGCACACTAAAATGGCTCTTCCGCCTTTATATCAACGGAGGATATTTTACATCCTTTTATGAAGTAGTAAAAACGAGATGAATGAAAGTGAAAAAGGAACAAAGAAAAAAAAAGCCGACAACAAAGAAGAAATATTGTGATATGTATATGGAGATCTTTTGTATTAAAAAAAGATCCGTAACGAGCATTGAGGAGATTGGCACAAGTTTAAATCATGTAAAAGGGATAATACATATACGCACAAGATATTGATGGATAAAAAAAATTGGTGATCATGTCTTGACAATCAAGTTAATATTGTTTTGTATTTGTTTTTTTTTTGCTACGAACAGGTTCATCGACTGACTTGGTCCCGACTCTCCTTACTATGTATGACTCGTTGATTGCTCAAAGCTTATCAAGTGATCGGTTTCATAGTTTGACAAAGAGCAATCAGTATCATCAAGATTTGGAGGAGGAAGAAGAAGGAGGTGGAGAGGAGGAAGAGAATATTCATCATACTAAAAGGATTTCCAAGACGGAATTATTATCCCATAGTAATAATACAGGAAGATGGAAGAAAACAAATGTGTCCCATTCAAATGGTTTCCCGGCATCCTCGGGATCCTCCGACACAATAATGACCATCGATGGCCCACCTAAACCCCACCAGAAGCATGGGAGTGATGGGCGGATTTTAAATTTTAACGGTTACAACTACCTTACTAGTAATAATCCCAGTAATAATAATTATTCCGGAACATTTGTAAACCTTTGTCAACCCGGGAATAATCGGGCTCATAAGCATTCCCCGGGAGGATTGTTGTGCTCATCTGCCAGTAGTAACAATTACAATAATCAAAAGTATCACAACAATCCCAGGAAGATGACGATGAAGAGCTCTTTGGAGGGTGATGGGGGGAGTCGGAGTACTCCTCCTAGTACGAGGATCCTCAATTTGACTGTTGGAGGAGGTGCTGGAGAGGGTTCGAAGGAACAGAGGCCTTTATCAGTAAATTCGACCTTGTCATCCACATCCTCCTCATCCTGCTCCTCATCCGAAGCATCCTCCTCCAATAATTCACATGGACTGGCTCCCAGAGCTTCCCCGGAGGAGGAGGACGTTGCTCCGATTCCCGATGCGGATATCAGTGACGATGAGGAGGCCGCCCCGCGATTCCGATGTGCCAAAACTACGGATCAGGCCAAGACTAATGGGACTGAAAGGTGCTTTACCAATCCACCAACCAAAGGTAATTTTTCATTTTGTTTTAAATATTTTTTTTAAATATCTACTTTTTAATATATTTTTTTGAAACATTTTTAATATATTTTTTTAAACATTTTCACCATATTTTATTAAGCCTTTTTAAAATATTTTTTTAAACATTTTTAATATACTTTTTTTAAACATTTTTATATATTTTTTTAACCATTTTTAATATCTTTTTTTAAGCATTTTCAATATATTTTTTTAAACATTTGTAATATATATTTTTTAAACATTTTTAATGTATTTTTTAAAACATTTTCAATATATGTTTTTAAACATTTTTGATATATTTTTTTGGCATTTTTGATATATTTTTTTAAACATTTTTAATATATTTTTTAAAACAATTTTACCATATTTTTTAAACCTTTTTCATACTTGTTCTAAACATTTTTACCATGTTTTATTAAACATTTTTACCATGTTTTCTTAACATTTTACAATATGTTTTAAAATATCATAGCAATAGTAATTTACATATTATTTTTAAATCTATCTTCAAAAAAAGTCCACTTTCTGCATGAATTCTTTAGTACTGTTGTCAATGGAAATTTATAGGTGTTCTACACTCAAAAAAGCGCATACAATAATTACATTTTCCCGCCGACATTCCCTATGCATTTATGCAAATTTCCTCCTTCATTTTTCAAACAGTGGGTTGCCTTCTTAATCACTCTTTTTCCCAACCGAAAAAAAATCTTAATGATGAGTAGACACTATACGATCTTGTACTAGTTTTTTTTTTCAACAAAAAAATTAAGGCACGACTTTCTGGACTCTCTTGTTTTTGTGTGGCTAGTAAATTGTTCTTCATGCAAAAGAAACTGCTGGAGAAGGGGAGTATTTATACCTGTACCGTATGTATTAGTGCAAAGTCCAACGGTATAAGTATATGTGTAGGAAGGCATACGTATAGTAAATGTCTTTTTAATACGGTCATTCCAATGGTTGTTGGTTGGAGCTCGTGTTTGAATCTTTAATTGTTATATTTTTTTTAAACCGGGGGAAATAATGGATGGTCTTAAATGGAGATTTTATTCATGAACACAAGTCGTAAAGTTGTTGCGGGTTGAAAGGGATATAAGTTGACATTTACTGTGGGATTAACTTGCTTCTTCTGTTGTGGCTTGTTCACGGCTTTGTTATGGCATGTTGTTAATGCGCTGGTGAAATTGCTTCATGTACTTCATGCACTTTTTGTCTCTTTATTCTGTCTGTACTTCTGTATTTCTGTTTCTTTAGTTTTCTCACATTTTCTCTCTGTTGTCGTCTTCTTTCTTTATTTTTCTCTCACTTTATTTCTGTTGTCGTCTTCTTTCTTTGGTATTTCTCTTTCCCTCTTTTTTCTTTCTTGAATTTTTCATTTTCTTTCTTTCTTTGGGGTTTCTCTTTCTTTCTTTTTTCATTTTCTTTCTTTCTTTTTTCATTTTCTTTCTTTCTTTGGGGTTTCTCTTTCTTTCTTTTTTCATTTTCTTTCTTTCTTTG